>BPLR01007736.1:0-18343 GCA_021605095.1 Caerostris extrusa
CCTTTATAAATAATTTCCATTCATTTTTTTAAGTTGATCTGGCACTCTCTCTATTGGTAGATATATGCAACTTAAATCTAAAAAAAAAACTAAAATTAATTCATTAAATTAATTACTGAATTAATATTTGAAAACTGTATTGACATCCAGTGTCATCCACTGTAAAGTTAAAAAAACGTATTTGAACTTGGAGTGGATGAATAAAAAGTATTTTTTATGAACGACTGAAAATGTGAACAAGATATATATAGGGAGAGTGTTTGAGAATGTTATATTTGTCCACACATATCACGCCAACTACATAATTTGTCATAACTGGAAGTGCTTTCAGTTTGCAAAAACGCAAACATTGCTCCGTGGACCATAGTTGTACCATTCGCAAAACTACAAGTAGTGAGAGTGAAGTTCTAGATATTTCCGTATAGTTTAACGTGAACATTTATTTTTTTTGTTCCATTAAAATGGGACACATTATTTAAATAATCTTATGGTATTTAAAATTTTGCATTATTCTGTTAAAGGCGCCTCAAGCGCTCGGTGATACAGGTTTCGGGTTCGAGTCCCGGCGGTGTCATGAATCTTTGCAGTGGTTCGAAGCTCACTTTAAACCGTAGGTCTAAAGTGACTGTAGAGCGTTGGGCGTAGAGCTGATAATCCTACTCCTTAAAAGAAAAACATCTCCTGTCTCTAAATCTGACATAACATAGGTAGACGGCCTTGGTCCACCATGGGGCAGTTGCGCCAATGAAAAGAATGACTCTTAAAAATTTTTATTTATTAATGAAAAGAACAGGAATAAAACAATTATGTGGTTTACGTGATGTTGTCCATACATTATGTAAACCACATCATTTTTTAAAAATTATAATTTTCAAAAATTAGTCATCATTATTTGTAAGTTTCAAAAAATGCCTTGCAAACTTTATTCCATACCTGCATTCACTGCTGCTAACCAACCTTAAACTGTCTAAAATAAATCGAATTCTGGGGGGGAACGAATATGCTCAGACGGAAAGCAAGAATAAACATGCATTTTTGGGAAACAACTTCGAGCTTCCGCTTGTAGAATTCTTTCAGAACAGAACGCGAGACCCTCTTTCGTCTGAGAGAATTTTTTTGTGTGTCTGCCACAGCAACGAACAGCAGCTGTTTCTATTCTGTATTTACACTGAGAAGTGCTTTCAGTTTGCAAAAAAACGTGAACATTGCTCCGTGGACCATAGTTGTACCATTCGCAAAACTACAAGTAGTGAGAGTGAAGTTCTAGATATTCACGTATAGTAAAAGTGAAAAATATTTCCCCCCTCAAAACGGGCCATATATTTATTTTAAATAACAGTATGAATATTTAAAATTCATATTATCTCCGTATAATTTTTATTGAATGATGAATATAACAGGAATGAAAGTATGAAAATAAAAACAAATTATGTGGTTTACGTCATGTTTGCCCACATGTTGCGTAAAACACATAATTACTCGTCATGTGTGAATATAGAAGTGCGTTCAGTTGCAAAAACATAAACACTGATCCGTCGACCATAGATGTACCATCTGTTGTGACCAGCTACAATTCGGGGTTTAATTTACAATTCGTAACCTCAAAACGGGGACAAATTTTTATTTTAAATAATAGTATGCGTATATAAAATTATCATTATCTCTTAGCAATTTTTTTTATTTATTAACAAAAAGCAAAGGAATGAAAACATGGATACAAAACAAATTATGTAGTTTACATCATATCCACATATCACATAAACCACATAATTTGCTGCCGTATGTTAATGTAGACGTCCTTTCAGTTTCAAAAATGTAAACATTGCTTCATCGACTATGGTTGTACCATCTGCGTAACTATAATTGAAATTCTAGATGTATTTGTATAGTTAACGCGAAGATTTATCCTCCGCCCCTTAAAATGGGACGCATATTTATTTAAAATAATAGTATGAGTATTTAAAATTCGTAATATCTCTTAACAATTTTTATTTATTAATGAACATAACGGGAATGAAAGAATGAAAATAATGTCATCATGTGTGAATGTCATCATGTGCCCTGTTTAGTGGTCCATGGCATCTCCAAAAACGAAGTCATAAAGAGGGAAAGCCCTAAAATAAACAAGTAAAATAAAAAAATAAAAAATAAGTCAATTCCTACTTTTTTTTTCTCTATTATAAATATTATGTCCTTTATTTTGAATTCACTATGTCCTTTATAAATAATTTTCATTCATTTTTTTTTTTTTAAGTTTATCTGGCGCCATCTATGGGTAGATATATGCAATTTAAATCTAAAGAAAAAAATTAAAATTAATTAATTAAATTTTAATTAAGGAATTAATATTTGAAAAAACTGTACTAACATCAAGTGTCATCCACTACAAGTTTAAAAAATGTATTTAAACGTGAGTGGATGAATAAATGTATTTTATGAACAATTGAACAAGATATATGTATATAGGGAGAGTGTGAACTAATGGTAGGGTTTGAAATAAAAATAAGCAAGAGTATAAGTTCTTTAAAATGGACTAATTTGCACGTGCTACACGAGAAACTTATGTAAAATAAACGCTGATTTTCTCGTGATTTTTTTCACGTGTGTTTTAAAACTGGTGCGAAATATGTGTTGCTAAATTTAAGGATATTTCCATATCAAGTCACGTGCTCTGCAATCTTTAAGTAAGTATGTCATTTCAACCGAATCAAAAAAAAAAATTGAAACAATTATCTTAACTTATTTCTTCTGAAAGTTGATGAATTAAATGAATTATTTTTAATTTTTCAATAGATATTTCATTTCATAAGAAGTGTTTCGTTTAGTTTGTATTTATAGTTTGCAGCGTAAGCATACAAATAGAACTGACATTATGATCATGAAGCATCCAAAATTCCATATGTTCAAATATTTTTCATTTTCATTTTTTTTTTTTTTTGGCAACAATAATTTACATCAATCAGTACCAAAATTTTGCAGTATGCATTTGTATCACCAATCTCTTAATATCTATTTTATACAAAACATAATATTCTTTTTGAAGAAGCGAGAGTAATTTGTGAAATTATTTGAAAGTACGTCATCCTATATAAGTTATTAAATATTTGATTATAACCATTTTTGATTAAATTAAACGTCTGAAAAATTGTGAAGATTAATTTCTAGAGCAATACTAAATTTAGAACAATCTTTATCTACAGTGATATTTTTGTGCAACGAATAATGTACAAAAATATCACTGTAAATGAAGATAGTGCTAAATGTAGTATTGCTCTAAATTTAGTATCAAATTGGACATCTGAATTGTGAATAATCAACGCAATAACGTGAGAATATCTCCATGGAAATCACTTAAGTAGAAAGTGATTATTGTACCTAGTATTATCCTGCCAACGATGTCGAATGCATACTGGCTAATACGATGCTAATGCTGTCTAATATTTCCTTACATCTCCGATAAAATTTCTGTGAGTCTAAATGCCTATTTGCAACGCAGATACGATGTCCATAATACTTAATACATACTCGCTGTTAAACAATGGCAAATAGGATTATACTCGTTCTATAAGTCACGAATATATAAAAAAAAAAAATCTTGTACTTTCAAATTGGTATAAGTATCGATAATACTAGAACGTTTTTTGGATGATTTTAGCTCTTATTCTGTGCTATTTCTTACTCTCACAAATTTTAGAAAAATAATTTTAAAATGATGAAATTGAAAATTGATTAATTGATCATTAATTTGATACTCAAGACAATTGGAATTTGTAGAAATTTCAAATGTCTTGATTATCATCAATTCATAAGCCATGATCGAATATGCGTTTTAAGAAATAATTACGTATTTTACAGGATTATCAAAATGATATACTATTTGAAAATTGTGCTCAACAAAATATTTCTAGTTGTTGCTAGGTAATGCATAAACTTATTTAAACCTATGATTATTAAAAATCCACAGACACACAGATATACGTATATATACATACTCGTTGCATTTTTTAAAATTTTAAAAGATATGTAGTAAATATCAGATGCTTCCATTTGTTGGTTTCATATCCCACTTGGTAGACAGCAACATCTAGACCCAGTCCAAGAACCCGTGTGGTAGGAGGGAAAGGGGGAGGCGGTTTCTGCTGTGAGAGATCACCAGTAGGAGAAGTCTGACTTGACTCCGTGACGCCGAAGAAAAAGGGCGTTGCCTTCCTTGGAGAACTTTTAAGGGGTCACTACCCCATATATGGGAGAAAACAGTAAAAAAAAAAAAAAAAAAAAAAATCCCATTGATCGTCTGACTAATGAGGCAAGAGGCTGCACATTCCAAATGCCATCGAGGCGCCTCGTTTTTGAAACAGTGTCGACAATAAAGCCACCAGCGGATGGTACCTCGGCCCTTATGCTCACCAGCTGCGCGTTGCCACTGAGCCCCGAGTCCAGCCTTTCATTCTTAATTGTCCTTGAAAGTATGGTCTCAAATGTGGAATTTTGTTCGGACAAGTATATAGTATTCGAAGTATTTATGGCTTGATAGTTTTCTGTCAATATAAAATTAACATGAAATCAAGCATAAAAATCATCTTCATTTACTTTAAAATTTATGATTTTCCTTCACTTCACATATATAATTTCATAAATTATTTAGAATCAACTTTATTAAAAAGAACCCCATAAATATGCGTTCACAAAAATGATGAAAGCTACATATCTTTACAGAATTTTATATGCTCTCTAAACATATTTAACGCTTTGTAATAGAAACATAGATGGGTCAATTTTTGTTTCCTAAGCATGTGAAGGAGGAACATGATTTCTTATCACCATTGCTTGGTTTCATCGCCATATTTCAAAACAATAGTAGGGTCTCGACTCAAAATCGAGCATGATGAACTTTATTTGTGAAAATCAAATCTTACTTTATCCCGGACTAAGTGTCAAACAATATTTTTTGTACACACATTTTTAAACAATCTTTAGTAACATACTTCCTTTTCTACATATATATATTTTTCTTACTCTGTGCGTGTGTGAATGTATTTATAAACAGAGTAAACCTGCTTTATAAAACAATTGACATGTGTTTACTCATCATGTGTATATACTTATAGTTTTGCTTCTCACAAAGATTTAAGTGTGTGTATATCTATATATATCTTTTTTTTTTTTTTTTTTTTTTTTGCGTGTATATTTTAAGTAATTTTTCTTTTAAATAATCTAAGTGTTTGCATATACTGTGTTAGAATATCAAGGTAATTCGCTGTTAAAATAATTTATTATTGTGAATCATGTAAAGTAAATAACTTTATAAAATAATCTTTGCTTGTGTATATATTTAAGGTAACATAACAGTACAATGTTTGCATATTTAAGTAATTTGTTTTACAAAACAATTTATACTTGTGTATGTATCAAAGGAAATTTTGTATTATAATGTATATAATTTAAGTGGGTCCATCAGCATATTTCTAGGGCACACTAAAATTGAAACAATTCGGTTTTTTTTTTTTCATTATTAGACTCCAAATTGCAAAATAAAAAATTTTTTTTTTTATGTGAATACCATTTTTCTATTTTATATACCTAGCATATTTATCTCTTATGTAATATCTCCTGCCTTTTTTTTTTTTTTTTTCTTATTACCTTTGTCCATAATTTTGCAGCAAGTGCTCCCACCGTCGATTTATTTATTAGCTATTAAGATTTTCTAAATTCTATAATAATTGATTTGATGAATATTCCTTCAGCTCTCTGATTTGTATAATCTCATGTAGTGCTTATTGTATCATATTGCTTTTAATTTTTGGCTCTAAAATCTCTTACCTAACGTTTTTATATTTTTCGCATTTCATATTAATCCTTCTTCAATTTTTTTTAAATTTTGACATTTCGTTCAGTTCTTGTATGAATTTTCCCCATTGTTCAGCTTCTGTACCTCCAAAAGTGAATTATGCAAAAACTTTTTCCGCCTCCATCGTGCGTCCTTTCCTTTCACCCGCATCATTCCCAAACTGTATAGGGGCAACTCAGCTCTAGGCACAGTGATGTGGTGTGATGTAGTAGTAGTAGTAGTAGTATCGTCAGGGGGACTGATGGCCTAGTGACTAGCTCTCGGTACCACAGATTTCGGGTTCGAGTTCTGGCTGTAACATGCATGTTTGTAGTGGTTCGGAATCCACTTTAAGCCGTAGGTCCCGGTCTAACAGGATCGTAGAGCGTTGGGCGTAGGGCTGACAAACCTGCCGAGAGGAAAAAAAAACATCTCCTGTCTAGAAATCTGCCAGTAGACAGACGGCTTTGATCGATCAAGAGGCTGTTGCGCCACTGATGATCATCATGATGACGATAATATCGCCAAATATCATACCAACTTCAGATTCGACCTCTCGTAGGACAGCTAGTACACGCAGTACCTGGTATACGATTGGGATTAATTAATGAATCGTGAAGAGAATTCAAAAGAACAGCAAAATTCTAATTTGAGTTTAAAATAAATAATAAGAAGGAACAACATTCTTAAAAAAGGTTAACGGTTTGTTTTTTCAATAAAAAGAGACATTTTTTTTATAGAAAAATGACAAGCAATTTGAAATGGCTTAACATATAAGCTAAAAATATATTATACTTAATTAGGATATAAATTGATATTAAAAACTCCTAAATATAAGTTTTTTTTAATTAATAAGAGCTATTATTTGTTTTTTAAAGAATGCGATCATTCTTCAAAACTCCTGGCATGTTCTCTGATTTGCTATTCTAAGTCATGCATGAAGAATTTTTTTTTTTATCTTTTCAATGAGAAATATTAAGAGTGTAGGATTAAATTTCTATTGTTGACATTTGAATATCTTAATTATATAAAGAATTTCTTTTGTAGAAATATTTCTGAGTTTGAAAATATTTTTCTTGACGGAATAGGATTTCTTTTCAAATCAACTTAATTTGTTTACAACAATACAAAGTTTACCGTTATGAATTTTAATAAATATTTCGCTAATTTTTTTTATTTGAATTTTTATTTAAAAATATATTTATTTATTCATTCATTCAATGTGCCAATTTAATTAGAATAGAAATTATAAAAGTAAATATGTTCAACAGTCAAAATTAAATCTTCTGAGTAATTTATGAATAATAGTTTTGAATAAATTTATAAATAAAGAATTTCGCAGCTAATTTCTTTAGACCTTTGTATTTAATTATTTTATTGCATAATTTTAATTGAAATATTTTGATGTTGGTACTGGTTTCGAGCCATTTTTTTTGTCTGAATTTATTTCACATTTGTCTACTTGAAGAATGAAACCAAAAGCAAAATTTGACTATAATTACATTAATAACATAATTCTAATGAATAAAATGAATTAATAAAAATGAATTTAAGGAAGGTTTGTAGATCTTAGCTGAGAATACAAATGAATGCAACGAAGATTTTATTAAACGGATTAAAAGTAAACTTATACCCAAAAAGAAAATTGTTAATTAAAAGAACAATAAGCTCTTTTTAAACATAGGTAAATAGAGGAATTTAATTAACTGATTGAAAATTGATCAAAGTAATTTTTGAATATATTGTTGTGTCTAATCCTAAATGTCCTTCAGCGCGGAACGGACACCCAATTAGTAGTCTACTCATGGATGGAGGAAAGACGGTAGCTTCTATTGTGATGGGGCACCCGTAGGTAGAAGTCTGGCTCGCGTGGCTCTGTGTCGCTGAGGAAGGAGCGCAGTGCCTTCCTAGGGGGGAAGAGTTGCAGAGAACTACACCCGCATGTGCGTATCGTAGAGAAAACCTGAAAACTCCCACCAGGTAATCCGATTACCGAGGCAAGATGATGAATCTCACAAACCCCATAGAGTTCTCGTTTTTGAAACAGCGTCTACAGATGATAAAAGATGCAAATTAATCTTGTTACCATGGTAACTCATTTAAAATAAAAATTATAACAATGAACAAACGTAATGAATACATTAAAATACTGTTTAATGTATGTTATTAAAATGTTTATGCTGATATTTTGATGGTTCGTCATTTTTGATTGTCATTTGATGTTACATATTAAAAATAGCAATAGAGAAGAAAGACCTTTTTTTTTTGGGTTAAAAGTAAACTTTTTATTGTTGGCAGTGTATGTCCCTGAACATTCCTTTTGATTTCTGATGCATTTGTTACGAATTTCCATCCAATAAGCTGTCAAAATGATGCTAAAATTGTTTGATTGCCGCGATAAATTATATTGTTGCTTATTTAAATATCAAACACTCGAGCTGATGTTATTACTCACACTAGGATTCACGATTATATATTATTCTGAGCAATTTTATGCATATTTGTCACTAAATCATTTCAATTAGAAGGTCATATAAAAATACACTATGCTGGTTTCTTCATATATCAAGTACAAAGTTGTTCTTGTTTTTACATAGTACGAAATACTCAATTTAAAAATGAACCGAGGTTGTTTTTCTATCCTCTAAGATAATAAAAATTATTGTTCTTGTTGAGACTCATCCTCAGTGTCAGGAGCGCGGTTTGACACCAAATGAGTAGTCTACTCATGGACGGAGGAAAAAGGGGCAGCTTCTGTTGTAATGGAGCACCCATAGGTAGAAGTGTGACTTGGTTCCGAGTCGTTGAAGAAGGAATACAGTGTCTCCTGGGAGAACCTTTAGGGAGAACTACCAGGCATTTGCAGATCGTATGGGAGAAAACCAGGCAGTCCGACTCAAGAAGCAAGATGCTGAACATCCCAAACGCCATCGAGGTTCCTCGTTTTTTGAAGCAGTGTCTACAACAAAGCCGCCAGCGGATTGAACTTCATCCCTATTGCTCACCAGCTTCGAGCGTTGCCACTGAGCCCCGATTCGGGTAGATAATAAAAATACATTATATGATCTAATTTTTAATTTCCTGGATTACGAACAGTTGCTTAGTTGATGCAGTTGAATGTATATTATTCGAGTTTATTTCGTCACCTTTAGCGTGAAGAAAACTGGTCTTTTCACACTAAGTTTGTTACAAGTTTAATCTTCAGTGAACACGTTTGCGCTAAAGAGAGTCATGTAGCCCTGTAATGCACTATTGGCTTCCGGAAGCGGGTTTCACGGGAATTGAAGTACGATTGTTAAACCTTTGGATGTACGCACAGAGTTAAACTTGTTATTTGAGTGGTAGCAGCAATTTACTGGACGAAATAAGTTCTTAACGTAGCTCAATATTTCGCAGAAATATTTGTTTCATTTAAAATCTTTGTTTAAAATATAGCACCCAAATAAGTATCGAAGAGCACAATTACAACAGGAATGCAAATAAATAAACAGGTAAAGAGTATAAAGTTACATTATTAACCTATTTATCACGCGTAGAAAATACAATTTTTTTTATTAAGATTGATTTGGATTTTTTTTTAAAAATTAAAACTTTCGAATGTGTACAGCCTTGCTTTAAGTGTGGATTCGTAATATGCTCATTTAAATCTGGAGAACCTCCTGAAAGGATTTTCATGTAAAAAGCTTAAAGTTCCGTCCAGCACATCTAATCTATAAAGATTCACCAATTGTGCCCTTAATTTATCCATGCGCATTTAGCATTTAAATGTGCACAATTTAAACAATAAAAAGATATAAAGAAACATTCATGAAAGAATAGCAAAATATATTCTTTTTAATTTAATATTGCCTATGCCTCTTTTATTTGTTTGCCAATAAAAGTTTACCTTTCTTTAATTAAAATATTTATAGTGTATAAGATAAATACGTATTTTTTAATATTTTGCTATAATTTTACTAAATGAAAAACACAATACAATATACTATACGTATCATGTTTGGTTTGGAAGTAAAAGTTTGCATTTCTTCAAAAATATTTATAAGTTTATAAAATAAATATTTTTTTTTTATTTAAGATTCATGGTGTTCAAGCAGCTTTAAAAGATATTTTTTTTTCTTTTATACTGTTTACATTTTTAAAAATGAAGTAAACATAGTTGTCTGTTTTAAATATAAAAAATGGAAAAAAATCAGCTTTATTCAAAAGTTCTCGATTGTATTAAATTGTAAATAGAAAGATGCACCAAGACCATGATATGATTATGTCACTATGCGTTTTTGTGGGAAAAAAATCGGTACAAAAGAAGTCTTCGCATTTGCCTAAAAAGAACCGAAAGCAATTTTTCTTTCATGAACCCATTCTTGCCTTTTTTTTTTAAAGAAAACCAGATTTTGTCATTCTGTGGTATAATAGAAGAACATCAATTCCTTTTCTTGAAGGAGCAAATAAGAACATCTTCTTAATGCATTTTCAAAGTGAAAAAAAGTAGCTTACATTACAATAGAACAACAAAGCATTTGGTACACTCCAATCCTTTTTGCCACAAAAAAAACCAAAAGTTCTTCATTTTTATCAACACGTTGGCTCCGGGCCCAATTCCATTTGAATTTTTTTTTAGAATATTTTACTTCTCACAGTGAAGAAACAGTCATAGAAATGAAAACCGCACCAGTTTTAGAAATGATAAAACTACCATCATAAACACTGAGAACCATCATATATGTGTTGGGTTGTGACTAATCCTCAGTGTTCTGCAGGCGACGGACATCCATGAGTAGACTACTCATGGATGTAGGGAAAGGGGGCAGAGTATGTTGTGATGGTTTAGTTTGTTTGTTTTTGGGTCACTCTACGGTCATTTTGTGCACACTTTAGGCTAAATAGATAGTGACCTACAAAAGTGGATCGTGAACCACCAACGAACATCCATACAGAGCCAGGATTCGAACCTGAAGCAGCAAAAATTCAGAGCGCTAGGCAATTGACCATCTGACTACTCTGTTGTGCTGGAGCACCCATGAATGGAAGTCTGACATGGCTCCGTGACACTTTTTACAGCCATATGAGACCGGAAACTACGGCTTAAAGTGGATTTCGAACCATTACAAACATCCATGACACCGCCGGGATTCGATCCCAAAACCTGTGGTACCGGGCTCCAGAGCGCTACCCACTTGGACATTCAGGCTCTCTCTCATATATATATCGGATACATTTTGCGATAAGTGCCAAGATCTGGCTGGCTTATCATACCAGCATACAGCATGTCATGCAACATCATCATACAGGATACAGCTTACATCCGAGCAATAAAATAAATTTTCTTGAATGAAAAGTATTTAATCACCATCCTTTCAATGGCATTATTCTTTTGATGTTTTTATTATGAATAAATATATCGCTTGTTTTGTTCGTCTGTTTTATAAACTTTTTTTTTTTTACTTGTAAAGGCAAACGTTTTGAAATGATACCGATGATACATTTCCTTCATACTATTTAGAAATCATATGTGCACGTGATATCGTCCTTTTTTTTTCACTTCCATCGTATCAACAGAATGAAAATATTTAATGTTTGCTTTCACCAGATTCGACTCATTCGATAAAGTATTATTATTCTCAAACGCGTGATCAACACATAATCTTGACAACAAATTTTAATTCTTGCCAAACGATTAGAAGAATAACTAACTTTAGAAAAAAAAAATATTTAAAAAATTGTCTGCAAACGAATTAAAATTTTTAATTTTATTTTTATTTATCAATCGTTTGGTTAATATTTCCGAAAGAATAATATTAATATTTAATTAATTTAATATTTAATATTAATATATATATATATGGCCTATAATTTAATTTTTAATAGTTATTAGTTAATTAATTATTAAAAATTAAATTATGTAATTTAATATTTTAATATTTCCGATTCCATCGCATGGCAACGTATGGATTAATTGTATTCTAAAAATTATTTTGTAACAGAATGGTTTATTTTTTAAATATTCAACGGATAGAATGAGTTTTAATGGAAATATTTTGTATCGTTCCTTTAAAGATGTGATTTTATTTGCTTCGGAAATAATATTTCGCTTTCTATATTTAATAGATGATAAAATAGTACAACAAAAATTTATTTTGACTTATGTATATATTTTTTGCCAAGTTTTTTAAGCAAATTCTTATCTGAAAGAAACAAATGCGAGCAAAATCATAGAACCTGAATTTAATGAAGGTGTGATTTTTCTTGATAATTACTTATGTAAGATACTAAAAAAAAAAAAAACCTATTGAAATTAAAATGATTAATTTGATAAAAAAAAATGTGTGTATATATTATTTTAGTTATACTAGTTGATAATTATTGTACAATTGCAATGCTTTTAAATCATTATAATTTAAAATGAAATTAATATTTAGTAGTATATTTTAATATATTATATAATAAAATATATTGTATAATAAATATTTTTGCAAATTAAATATTCGTTATTATTTTGTCACATTTTGCAAATATATTTGACAATAGTATCCTCTAATTGCATCTAAACAAGAGCTATTTGTAATTGGTAATTATGAATCGAAACGCCTATTATAAATTAGTTGTATGCCACTCTTTTGTATTTAGAACATGTTATTTTAGAGGCATCAGATATGGAGATTTAGTGAAAGATATCTTCATGCAGAAATAATTTCGGAAAATACGGTGAAAAAAAAAAAAAAAAATTAGATTTTATAAATAATCTTCTAAAATGAAGCAATATTTTGTAATTAAGGTAAAAAAAATTAATAAGTTAAAATTTTACACATTTTGATGAAATAATTGCAGCGTCGGTGAAAATGTATTCACATAAAATGTTATACGAAATAATTCAGGGTTGTAATTGAAATAGATAGAAAAATATATGGACGCAATTTTTGAGATAGTTGATATAATTTTATTGTAAATTTTGTTGACAACTTCATCGATAAAATGAATGATTACAGCTGAGATTTTTCTAGTACAATTGCAGGCATTTATTCTCGAATTTGATGAAAAATCATTGCTAATTATTCAAAGATAATTCTTTATAGATTTAACTGTTTTGAATTTTACCCTTTATTTACAAGTCTCCGTCTTTTTTGAAGTGTCTTACAATAATTATAAAATTTGTTTTTCACTGATTTGTTGAAATTTATTTTTTCGAATAAGAAATCATTTTTAAATACAGACGTTACGTTCAACTTATTGCTTATTATTCATTCATATCACAATAAAAAACGAATACTTCAAAATTATAAAGTTTGTTTTATTTATTTTTGTTTTAGGTTAATTTAACGTAAAGAATCCAGAGAGAAATTTTTTTTTCCGGCAATTTGAACACATTTTGTCAAAACTAAATTTACTCTTAAGGAATTCTCCAAAAAATATTGAACTCGAAAAAGGAACTCGTGATAAATAGTGTTACAAATTGAAAAACAACAGAGAAACCACATGTTTTAAAAACATATAAATAATTACATTGCTCACTGAATTTAATGAAGGTAAGATTATTCTTGAAGTTTACGTTAAGTAAGACGCGGAAAAAAAGTTAACATTATTGAAATTAGAATGTTTAATTTAATGAGTAATATTTTCCTTATTTTATATAATGTCGATTATACTAATAAATAGTTCATTCAAAATTAATTTCGATTACACTATTGAGTGTTATAGCTCATTTCATGTGATCCAGCAGACGAAATCAATGCTCATCGTAAAGAAGAACAGTTTGCAGATTGATTTTTTAAGCATCAGCAATAAAATTCAATTCAATAATGAGATATCCTCTTGTAAAAATTAGTAGTTATGATTTTCAACCTTCAAAAAAATCGCCTTTTATATTTTTAAAATAAGAATTTTTATTTAATGTCATATGTTGATAAATATTAACAACGCCTGTTCTACTTATGAACAAACAAAAGCCAGCGTTAAGTACTGATTAGGAAACATAGCATTTGCAGTAAATAATTTTTAATTTCGATATTTTCATCAAAAATAAGTTGGTGTTAAAACTACGTCACATAATGTGCGCAAAGAAACTTTTTTTACTTTCCTGAAAATACTCCTAAAGTAACAGAATCGACAAAAGAATTAAAAATTAAAATTTTACTAATATTTTTACAAGGAGGGTTGGAAAAAATGCAATTACAGAAAAAGAAGTACGACTTGATTCAAGTCAGTAACAAAAACATCCAGAAAAATGTTCGGATGTTATTTGTGAAAGATAGTTGCATTTTTTTAGTTTTATAAATCGCATCTGTTTTTCAGATTGAAATCAAGAAAACTCATTCTAGATTAATTTTATAACAAATTTGTGTGTGTGGAAAACATTCGATTATGCAATCTTCAACTTTAAATATTTAAAATAAATGAGTAGAAATATAAGAAAATTTGAAAATAAGATGTATTAAAGATTTTATTTTTACTTAAGCGATAATGAATATTTTCACCAAATATATCAAAAAATGATTTAATATAAAGAATCATTTCCTTACAAATTGGTACAATTAAATTATTTTTTTTAAACCTTTATCATTTAAAAATCGATCAAATTTAAAGAAAATAAAAAGAAAAATAATAATATTTAACCAAATCAAGATATAAAAATTGGTATTCACTTCTTTTGATGAATTTTAAATTTGAGTAAAATTCATCAAAAGAAGTGAATACCAATTTTTATATCTTGATTTGGTTAAATATTATTATTTTTCTTTATTTTCTTTAAATTTGATTGATTTTTAAATACTAAAGGTTTAAAAAATAAATAATTTAATTGCTACTAATTTAAGGAAGTGATTCTTTTATATTAAATCATTTTTTGATATATTTGGTGGAAAATATTCATTATCGCTTAAGTAAAAAATAAAATCTTTAATATCTTATTTTTTTCTTATAGGTTAATTTAATGTAATAAAACAGTCAACAAGTATAGAATGGGGAATTCAAATTTACAAATCCATGACAGGTCTGCAATCTAGTTGTTGGAAAGGAAAACGACAGACATCACTGAATATGTCAGATGCATCTGGAGAAGTTGTGCTACGAAGAATGCATCAATGATTTCACGCAACTAGGTGAAGTTGTACTCTTCAAAACGCCATTGGAAGCAATCACACCCTCCACATCTTATTAAACAGAGCCCACAAGTTTCAGGTATCCTTTTGTGGTTTGATTCATAATCTGAATGTATAAGTTATTCAGAAAGTACAATCTCATCAGCAACAACAGCAATATATTCAGTACCAAATTTCCGATCCTGATTGCTCTTTATTTTAAAAATTTATTGCTTTTGCAAGAAGGCATACCGTGAGAATTTTAATGGACAGCAGTTGGTGACCGATTTTAATCGGGGTTTAAAATAAGTTTGGTTTGGTTTGGTTAGTCGCTCTACGGTCATCTTGTGCACACTTTGGGCTAAAAGACCGGGACATACAGTTTATCGTGAACTCGAACCCCTAACAAACATCCATGCCACCGCCAGGATTCGAACCTGTAGCCTGGGATACCAAAGGCCAGAGCGCTAGCCACTTGGCCGCCAGGCCGCCAGGCCGCGTTTAAAATAGGATGAGAGGTCTTCAAATCAGATTTCTACAATTCTACTAGAAATATGGAACATTAAATAAATTTAAACGAACCCAAATAGAAATTACGCCTTAAGGATGAAAAATTAGAGGAACAACACTTCTTGTGAAAGGTTACAAAAAAAGAAAGCACAGTTCTATATGTATTTTCCTACAAAAACTGAGCTGCCATACTCATCCTAATTCAACCTCAGAACATGAACACAAAAAAAAAAAACCCCCTCATCCTGAGAAATGTATTCCAGAAGCAACAGTCAGGTCGAGTTCTTCACCATCTACGGGAATGATATCCACGACACTGATAATTCAGAAAAATGTGTTCTTCTATGTTCAATGCATCTGAAATGCGATTCGATTTTTGTAAAAAATAAGTATTGCTTACTTACGTTAAGAACTACTGACTATTTAAAATGATTGTTTTTATGTCAAAATGTCAAAATTGTCAATTTTTGAACGTCATTTTTATATACAACTATTGTAATGTAATGCAGAATTAATTGTCAAAATATTCTATGTCATTCACATGAATATTCTATGATCATTTCACACATTTATTTTCAAAGTTTAGGTATGTGCAGCTAATATGTGATCATCCATCTGAGCGTCAATTTATATGGAATATTATGAGAAGGATTCTCTTCTTATTTCTATCTTTTAGTTATCTTTATTTTATTATATTGTTTTAATGTACATTTTTAAACCATTATTGTTGTGTCTTAAAAGGGTTCGTGGAAAATCTGTTTTTGGTATTAAATTTAAAAATATTGCAGACAGAAAAAAAAAATGTAAACATACAACTTAAAAATTTCTTACTACTATATGCAAATGTAATGAGATAGAGTAAAATTATTGTTGTTAATCTTGGAAGCTTCAGTATATTCTTCGAACTGAAGCAAGATCCATTTAATTATTAAATTTCAAAAACTTGGAAATAAAATCAGGAAAATAAGCTAAAAACAATTCACAAAATTCTAAAATAAATGAATAATTATAGCAAAATTTTAACAAAAATATAGATTAAAAATGAAAATGAAAATACAAAAACAGTTACAAGAGAATATTTTTCTGCATTTAAAATCTGTTCCGTTTAATGAAGTCAATGAACTACTTGACCTTCAATAATTCTTCTTCATTGCTGTAATGCAAATGTATTCATTGACTATTTTCTGCATTTACAACAACTAATTCTTCAAGCTGCAGAAGAATATGACACTAATGCATTTGTATTCGTCATAAGTTTCAACAGACCTAGATTCCTGATAATTTTCTCATGTTAATCACCCATCAAATCTTTTGTGCATGTTATGGTTAACAATTTCCATGCGGCAGGGAAACCCAAACTTTTGTTGGTTATCTTTCATAACAAGACGCCTCACCATTCAGAAGTGGTCTCCCGACGAACGCAGTATTATGAGCGCAGATGGCACAGTTCCAATATCTCCGCCACCTCGGTGGTTGTCTGGGGTGCCTCGACGGTGCTGCAAGTAGGCTAAGGATGACCCGGATCCATGCACTTGGTGGCTGAAAGTGACGGCCTTGTTATAAGATAAACAATTAAAGTAAGTGGTTCTTTAACGGTGTGCAAAATCAGTAGAAAATATGTAAGTTGTTGTAGACGTTAAGCAAGGAATTGAAAATGTGGTCAGCCTCAAGAAGACATTGAAGACATCACGAAGAAATAAATGTCATGAGCAGAGAAACTGGAATTGTCGATGCCATTGATTAACGCAATAATTAAACGCTAGAACATAAAAGAGAAAATGAATTAAGAAACAGCTATTTTGTAATACACATGAAGATATGCTACAAAGCATAATGATAAAAGAAAAGAAATGAAACATATTGTATTCTAGAGTTTTTCTTGCTACTGTAAATGTTCCAGAATTCCAAACAAATGGAAAAACACATAAAAGTGGGATAAAAGGATGAAAATCAAATCGTGAAAATGAGTGTACAAAAACATTGACAAGAAAACTGAAATATTTTTTAGACTCTGATATTTAAAATCTGGCCCTTTTAAATACATCAAAGAACTTCTTAATATCCGATCATTCTTCTTTGTTAGAATAAAAATGCATTCTTGACTGTTTACTGCATTTACAACGACTAATTTTTCAAGCTGCAGAACTATGAATATGACACAAACATCTGTGTTCGTCAAAGTTTCACGTCAAAGTTTCAACACACCTGAATTTCTGAAAGTATTTTTATGTTAATCACCAATCACCGTGCATGTTATATTAGGTCTTTTCCATGCTGTTGAAAACCCAAACTTTTATTGGTAACTTCCGTAACAAGACGCTCTCACCGTTCAGAAGTGGTCTCCCGACGAACGCAGTATTACGAGCGCAGATGGCACAGTTCCAATACCCCGGTGGTTGTCTGGGGTGCCTCGACGGTGCTGCAAGTAGGCTAAGGATGACCCGGATCCATGCACTTGGTGGCTGAAAGTGACGGCCTTGTTATAAGATAAACAATTAAAGTAAGGGTTCTTCCAGGGTGCAAAACAAATAGAAAATATGTAAAATGTTGTAGACTTGAAACAGGGAATTTAATAATTGTTCAAGAAGGTATCGATGACATTATTATTTCTACGAAAAAAAGAACTTAAATATTGACATGAGCACAGAGACGGGATTTGTGGACGCCATTGATCAACGCATTAATTTAATGCCAGAACATGAAAGAGAATGCGAATTAAAAAAATCTGCTGTTTTTTTTTTACACATAAAAATTTGCTCTTAAAGCAAAATGAAAAATGAAACATTGCGAATTGAGGAGATGTTCTTGCGAATGAAAAATTTCAGAATATTAGATCATAGAAAAACTATATAGAGGTGGGAAATAGGGTGGGAGAAATTTTGAATAGAACATAAAATTATCTCGCAATCAAAATTAACAATTTATACCAAAACCC
>BPLR01007737.1:0-169578 GCA_021605095.1 Caerostris extrusa
TTCTTTTAAATAATTTTTTATGAATTTCTAAATTTAAATGAACAAATTTATAAGCAAAGTATTTTTAACACACCTTAAAACTATGCCTTTTCTGAAAAACAGATGATCTTCACTATTGTCTTTTTCAGAAGCTGCATATTTAGAACAAAAATGTGTCGGAGTACTTTTATCTGATAATGATTTAAGATGCTAAAAAAAAGATCATCATCATATTAATAAATAAATGAGAAATTAGTGTTAAAATATATTTCAAAATATGAATTAAAAAGTATCTTAATCAATAACAGCTACAATTATTGTTTGAAGCAAATAAGAAAATTATCAATAGATAATTGTTATGCAATAAATATTTATAATTCATTTTTTTACTAAAAGGGAAAACAGCCTTTTACTCAAGAAATTTACAAGATTTTAAAATTTATATAGTTTATTATCATATAATCATAGTATAACAAAATTTTATATCATAGATAGTTTTATTAGTTAGTTTATTTTATAAAATCACAATGCATTTTTTTCATCCCTTTTGTCTAAATAAAATAATTATAAATTTAAAAAGACAAAGAATTAAACATACATTTTAAATTTTTAGAAATACCAATAGACAAAAGAGAGACAAACTAAATCCTTTATATACAGAGAGATGTATATATTTAAAGGCATTAATTTTGTTCAATGAAAACCAAGGGTTTTAATGTCACTCTGTATAGAGTTACAATCATTTAAATAGAATTTCAATCTTCAACAAATAAATTTGCTAAAAAGAAACAGATTCTTAATAAGTTTCTACATTCCTGAGTCTCCAGTTGTTCTTTTACAAGAAAATATAATGCCCAATTTCTTAGTTAGCATTTATTATTCCTGAATTCTCTTTTTTTTTTATCCAAATAACTGCAGAAATGTTATTTTCAAATAAGCATTACTCTCCATGGAAACTGAATCGAAACAAAAGGCGTTTATTGCAATATTCATTCGAAGGTATATCCTGGTTCAAAAAGATGAAGAAAGGATGGAGAAGATGCATAACAAATAGGCCTTCCCCAAGAAAATAATTGCCTTTCCGTTACATCATCTTAGCAATATCATATTTCTTCAACAACATTGGGCAGGATTACTGAAAAAGAGAGACGATTTTCTTCCTTTCTCTGTGTACGTGCTGCAAATGATTAATTGAATTCTTAATTACTACCTTGCACGGCGGGAAATGGGGATTAGTAAAACAGACATTTTATTTGTGTGCACAGGAAATCATGGAAAGATTAGGAATTTCAAATATTTGATCTCTCATATGTTTTTGGTCAATTTATGCTTAAAAGTTATCTACACTAAAATAAATAAAAAATTAAATCACCAAACAAATTCAATAATTCATTATTCAGTGCATAATCATGAACATTTTAAAAAGAAGACTAATTGCTTTTGACAATTATAAATAACTCAATCAGAGGCTTAAATTGTTATCAACAATACCTTCTTAAATTAAAAGCAAATATCTTTAATCGAATTTTTAAAAAAATTCTATTTTTAGCTATAAAAATCTATTAAGTTGATAACAAATTATTACCATCCCCATAGTATACTGCTTGACATACTTTGTCCTTAATCTTATACATAAATACGGCATACACCTGAATTATAAAAATTATATTTGTTGATATGTGCTTTATTGTGCCACTTGAATCATATAGAAAAGATTGCGCAAAATTGTAGAAATAATAAATATTCTTAAATAAAATACTGATAATAGTTTCTTTTTATATTAATGCAGCTTTATTTTAAACATATTCATTTTTTTATTAATAACAGCATTATATACTTTTAACAGTACTAATAACTGCTATAAAATAATAATTATGAAATAGAAAATGAATGAATACAAAAATAATATTTTTTTTTTTAATAAATAAAAGCAAAAGATTTAGTCCATAGATCAGAAAAATCTAAAAACCCTTTGCATGCATGTTTTTGAGTAAATTTTAGTGAGTTATTTATTATTTTTTTTTTTTTTGAAAATATTTTGGTTATGAAATAATAATTTTAAAAGATAAAAATTTCTTTTTCAGTTTTTTCCCACTTCTTTCTCTTTTTAGCACTTGTATTGAATATAACTTTTATTAGGAGAAATTTTTTACTTGATGCGTTTTGCAAACAATTATTCTAGCAGCATCTTTTAAAAATGGAATTTATAATTAGTTTGACATACTATTTAACTATCATTTAAAAAGAAATAAGAAAGTGTAATCTGATAAAACATATTTCAATCAAAGAATATTATTTCTTACCATTTATCAAGTGACATAAGCAAATTATATAATTTTTAAATATATTTTTTATCAACTTTTATGAAATTCCTCAAAATAATAAAAATTTATAATACTTTCTTAACATTGTGACATTATTTCTAAATTGAAGCTTATTTAAAAGTAAATGATATATTTTATAAGAAACATATTGTTAAAATTTCAATATTATAAACATTTAATACTTGTGTGAATTTATTTTTTTATTTCATATTTAAAATTTTTATTTTTTATCATAGTTGTATGTTTAAAGTATGAATAAGTAAAATTACTATGAATTTAAACTACATTTTTTTTGGGGAGGTGCAGGGAATGTTACTTTTTTGCTCTTCCTCTAAGACATCTGCAACTAGTTCTAATTGAACTATAATTTTTTTAATTTAATTTAAAAATTTAATGATTTATTTTGCTTAAAATCTTTTATTTCTTCACAATTATACATAGATTTTATAAACTTTTAATGCAATTTTATTTTTACTAACGATACAAACATTAATTAAACAGCCACAATTACATTTTATCTATAAATTAAGATGAGAAGGTTAAGAGATACTAAGTCTCAATGACATTCAAAAATGGTAAAGCCACTTTGCCAGTCTATATTTAAAAAAAAAAAAAAAAAAATTTACCACTTAGAAAAATAATAAAATAAGAAAGGGTTTTCAATCTTGTATACAGCCAAAAATAATTTTTAAAAATTCTTGTTATTTTTTAGTTATAAAAAATCTTATTTTCTTATTGCCATCACATGAAAATAGTCTTTTTTTTATTGCTAAAAAGAATTATAAATAGAAATGACATTACAGGCTATCTGCACTTGACACCATTTTGATACTTTGTCTTCAAGATATTGTTTCTTGCATCAATTATTATTTTTAATAGTTATTAGATTATTTTATTGAGATTGCAATTGTCTAAAAAATGTTTTTCATAGTCACATATGCAGAAGGATCGTGGGTGAGCTTGACTCTTATAAGTGAAATGTGTGCATATGTTAAAACTTCTATGGTCACTTCCATTTAGGCCAAATTGTTTTGTTTAATATTTTAAACAAATCAGTGTTTTTCTTATAAATAAATATTAATGACTTGCTCAAATTTTGATTGAGTTAGTTAAAGTCAGTTTAAATATTCATCAAAATATTTAATTTTGACATGAATTATATATAATTGATAAAATGAAAAAAAGAGAAAGAAGATTGAATTTCCAATTTATAATTTGCTTTCTTTTGCAATTTTTTAGAAATTAAATTTTTATTTTTGTGCAATACTTCTTAGTTTTAATGTTCTCTTTTTTATGTGTTTGAACTTAATGAGAGCAAATTAAAAAATTATTAATATAAGAATATCATTTCTATTATTATAGTTTAGTACGACCTATTGTGCTTTTATTTTGTTGAGCCCAATCCTGGGTATGTCTTGGTTCTTCATATCAATTTGCTAAATGCCATATAGAAGTTTCCTAGCAATTCATTAGAATTTACCAACATATTTCTTTGATTTAAAAGTGTTTGTATTTAACATTCAAAATATTTTATATTTTCCTGTTTAACTAAAAGTGTTTCATTATCCATAGCCTGACAAGACAGGTTGTATCTACTAGTTATTATAAAAAGCAGCATACTTCTTCAGAACTACTTCTTTTTTGCTTTAAAGCAAAGTTTTTCCATCTCTCCATTTCTGCTTCTTCTTTCTTTTTTTCACGTAGTTCCTTTTCTTTATCCCATCTTCTTTTGCGCCTAGCTTTTCCGTTCTTCTTCTTCTTCCAATTTTTCATATTTCTGTAGAATTACTTCAAGAATTTTCATATCCTACAATTTTTTAAAAAGAGTTTTCTTGGTCTATTTAAAAATAATCGTAACAAAAAAAAGTAAATGTTTAAAAGTTTTTCATTTAATATTAAAATTTATTAAATGCTTTAATAAAATTTTTTTTTTTTTTCAATGCAAGGAGAAAGACAAAAATTAAAATAAGAACATGATAAAGATAAATAAAAGGAACACACAAGAATTAAGTACAAATATAAAATTAATACAATAGAAAATTAATTAATAATATATATTTATATGCGATTCTACAATAATTAGTGTTAAAGATTATTACAGATATTTTTTTAGAATAGGTAAATTTAAAAATTTTATTTATGTTTTGAAATACTAGAATTGAAAATAAATTTAAAGAACTTCATTTTAATAATTTTAAAATACAATGTTACTAAAAATAAAATTTAAAGAAACAAAGCACTATGCAATGCCATGAAATCCCTTTCTGAATCATTATAATATATAGTCTATTTACAAATACTGCAAGTAAAAAAAATGTTCTAATTTATGAAATTCAATAATTACATTAAAATTTCCATCTAATTCAAGTTATTCTACATTTAATAAAATTCTATTGTTAGCTTAATCTTTATTTTTTTTTTTTTCTGGAAGAACAAACAGTTAATTTCTTTTAAAATACCCCATTTACATTAAATAAAATTATTTTGAATCACTTTAAAAAAATTTTTTTTTTTCATAAAGATTTTAATAAATTATATCAATAAGATGGCAAATATGGAGTAATATAATGAACATTATCCCTTTAATCAATTTCTGCTAAAGTAAAAAATTAAAATTATGTACCTTTGCCGGTAATCTCATTTTAGCTTTTGGAAAAGTCTGGAGTTTGGCACATACAACAGGTGAAGTAATACGAACAAAAAGGTTTCGTGACCCTTGGTAATAAGGTGATGAAGGAGTGGACCAACTTGTTGGACGTCCTCCACGATGAAGATTTTTCACAGAAGAACCGTGAACGTTGTAGCCTGCTACTGTGATGCGTTCCTTGAGAGTCTGACACAGATAAAATATCATCATGAGACTTCCTCCTTGTAGGAAGGCGAAATGATTGAGATGTAGGTTTAGAAAGTGAATCTAGAAAAATAAAGAAGTAATACATCATTTAAATTTTGTTTTATTGTCAGATTATTACATGCAGGCTTAAACAAATATTTACTTCAGAAATCAAAAGCAGCTCAGAACTTTTTCTGAATTATAAACAAATATCTTTATGCAATTCAATATTTCATGATTTGTATTATAAATTGTTATTTTGTTACTTGAGAGTCATTTAATTTAATTAATCCATACCCACATGTTTTTAAATTAGAACGTTTAAGTTAGAACCTGCACATACTATATTATGTGCAGGATAAATTTCAACCTAACAAATAATTATATGTATTAAAAATAACTACTGAAGTTTCATTTTATTTGCATTAAATTATAAAATTTGCATTTATTTTTAAGATCGTGTATTTAAATATTCTCCTTTTTCTGCAATACATAGATTAATTATTTTAAAAGTTTATTCAAGTCTCACATTTCAATCACAATCTCAAGCTTTCCGATCATAAATAAGTATAAGAATAAAAGAATGTGTAGGGTTGATTATTATAATCTTATCACAGGTGGTTTAAAAAAATATTTTAGCACTTTTAATTATTATGCATTATGGAAAAAAATTTATAATTTTTATATTACATAATAATGTATTTTTTATTTTTACATTAATATATCAAATATGACTCAACATTAAACAAAAAGATATATTTTCCTAGAAATGCAAACTAGTTTATTATTTAAACTATTAAAAAAAGGCATTTACAATATAATACGTTATTATAAAAATGCTTTACCAGTATTTTTTTAAAAGTTTAAACTTATATGCAAAATTTATCTTTGAAATTTATTACATAACTTAAAATATATGTATATCATTTATTTTTCAGTATTATAGCACAGAATAATTTACCCTTTGATTTTTGCTGTTTCTGTAATCTAGTTTTTCTACAAGGAGACAAAGAATGAGAACGCCTTTTAGAAGTTGATCTCCATATTAGAAATTCTCTCTCAGCTTGGCACTTTTGTAACAATACTAAAGTTAAATTGTAAGGTTTGATTAAAGAAGGAAGAAAAATAAGAAAGAAATAAAAAAATCTTCTAAAAATTGTTAATTTAATATAAAAGTTTTTTCATACAAAAATATAACTCTTTATATTTATTAAATTAATTATGCACTTAAAATACAAATTTTGAATCCAATTATGATCATTATGACCCATTACTACGATCCAAATCATTTATGATTTGAGTGTTAATATATTTAGAAAAATAGTACAAAACACTAAATTTAAAGTACTTTTTCTTACTACAGTATATTATCTTAGTACTGGACATCAGAAAATAATTTTTTTATAACACTGTAATAAACTTAATATAATTACACAAAAATTTCTAATGCAATCTATATAATGACAGCTACATAACACAATCTGTGGAGGCAACTCTAAAAGACTAAATCACTTCAATATAATATTTAAACTAATTCAATGGTTTAATATAATTTACATCACAAGAAAATAATTACATACAACATGCATGCACTATTAATTTGGTGTCAAATTAATAACACAGAACTTCATAAAAATTATATACAGAGCACTATATATCTTAAAATAAATTATTATAATACTGATATGAAACTTGGGTTAATATCCAAGTATAATAATTTTAAGATAGCCAAACAATTAAAATATTTAAAATTTAATTTTTTTTTTTATTAAAAATTATGATATCCTATAATTTTTTGTTTTTAAAAATGAAAGTATTAAGGAAGAGTAAGAAAAAGTGCCTCAGAAAAAGACCATAGATTCTTTAAAAGAAATGCTAGTAAGACTAAAATTAATACTTTTCATTAATAATTAAATAGTAATCAACGTACTTATTCTCTGTTGTTCATATTCGTCATATAATTTTACAATTTCTTCTAAGGGCTTGTCAGACTCGATGTCATCAGAAAATTCAGCTAATGTCTTGTGAAGAAGATCAACAGGCTAGAAGAATAATTAAGTGACACATTATAAAAAATGCATAAGTATATAAGCAGTTATGTTACAGTCAATTTGTAATCAAAACATATATATTAAAACTTTTTTAAATCTTTAATACGATAAGTTGTAATTTTTTTTTTTTATGATAAAAATTTGAATTTAAACCTTGACTCCAACACGAGAACATGCTTCAAGAGATCGAGGACTAGTTAAAACATAAGGGCATGCCTGAGCATCAGCTGTATCATAATTATATAAATCTAAATTTAATGACAGATCCTGAGGAGGAACAGGAGGATTTCCAGATGTAGCCGCATTCTGATTATTTTCTTCTAATTGCTTAGCAGATGCATTCGCTCCTTCCGACATTCTGCAATAAATGATCCGATATAATTTTTTATTTTAAAAAAAAAACGTAATTTTTTAGGAAAAAAAAAAACATATTATGTTCATATTAAAATCATGAAATGAAAAGATTTGAAGATTATACATTATCTACGCACAAAAAATAAAGATATTTTTTTAAATTGCAAATAGGAAAGAAATTAAAAGAATTTTCGTACCTAAACTACATTCTAAATCTTAGTTACATACAAATCTAAGAATGCAAATTAAAAATATTATGCATCCATCAAATCCGATCATAAATAAAAATCTGCAGCGGACGACACACTAAAAACGAAAGCTATGAAAATACACCAATGTGTCAATCCTGCGTTCAATTCCTGAGCAAACTACGTTTTTAGATGAGCTTATTCTAAATATTAGGGGTGTAAGGGGAGAAATCTAGAAGAACGGAATGGTGAGATTTGGCCATAGCTTATTCATCAAAAGAATAAGATACGATCTCAATGTTTAAATCTTTTCGTGGGTGTTTTTCCGAACAGAAAATATGAAAAGTGATAAACATTTCTATTGAGAAAATGTTATTCAAAAGTTTTAAATATTCTGCTTTATGTGCATGAATAATCAAAATTGATAGTTCAAATTTTGTAACGATAAATAATATTTATTTATTACTAAAATAAATAAATGTTAAAATATCATAACATCCTGAGGATAGCTTTATGAAGAATAATATCTATATTATGTTATAAATCATGTTATTTATATACTCTAGATGTTTGATATTTAGATAAATAAATGTTAATGAAATGATGGTGGGTATTTAAATAATTAATTTTAATGATGATTGATTTAAATTAAAGGTATATCTAACAACGTATTCCGCTAACATGGAGCAAACATATATGTATGTAAGCCAAATTCCATCACGTTTTCTTTCGTAACGTTTTAAATCAGAATTAATTTAAAACATTTTGTAAAGCCTATGCTTGTCAACATTATTTTCAAAACTTTCTTGAGTTTAATGTATTACAGTTCGAATTCCAAATAACTATTGCGTTTTATAAATAAAAAAAAAATGAAATATGACGTAAACTAAAATATGACATATTTTGATTTCTATGAACTTAACTAAAAATGAATAAGAAATACATGAAGATGAATTAATATCCTTCCTGTATAGGGAACGGTAATCAGCATTTCTCAGTAAGAAGTAATTGTATTATGATATCTATTTTGTTCATTATATCATTTCTTACTGCTTATTATTAAAATTCATATCCTCACTTAATAAATATTTCTCTCTCTACATTTTGGCTATCTGAGGTTCACATTGCGTAGTGAGATTCTTTTATTATGCATTTTTAATAAATTCGTACACATTATCACTAAGCATTCAATTCTTTCAAGTAATATTCTAAAATATTTTAAAAAATCGATTCGGGTGTTTATGAGGCCTAAAAGCATAAAATTTCTTTAAGTGGCATATTTTCTATAGATTTCAAATTTGATTCATCTATAGATATTAAAATGCCTTTACTTAAAAAAAGAATACTGGATGTCAGAATATGTAAAAAGAAGCCTACACCAACAATTCCCAATCTAGGATAAACGGCGGACTAGTTTGGAATACGTGAATGCATTATTAATAATAAAAAGAAATAATAAGTATAAATCTAGTAATATATTGATCATTGATTGTCACTAATTCTACCCACCTCAATGATAACATGTCGTTACGCATGCACTTACAATCTCTTTATTCTTCTTTTCTATATTAATAATTCTTCTAGAAATATATATGGAATTATATCTAAGCTTTCGGCATCTTCAAAACTGTTTATTTAAAAGCGTTTGAAATAAAGTCATCATTTTAACTTTTGCCTGGGCGCTAACTGAATAACGAGCATTAAGGGCTTTTCTTATGTTTAATTTGAAGTTCTTAATTTTTATTTTAATGTTTTGAATGGATTTCTATTGTCAACATTTTATGCCCAAAATTGGATGTTGTAAACGCATACTTAAGGAAGCTGCACATAACATTGAAATTCAATCCGCTGAAACGAAAGTTGCAAGCACAGTCTGAAGATTTACAACCGCAAGGGAGCAATAAGCAAAAGAAGCCACAATGAAGATGCTCGTCGAAAAACAGTATTGTGATTAGTACTTGTCATACGGATTCTCAAAATTGGGACATGGAGATTGTCAAACCGCTATTTGTGGAGAGTTTGAGTCGAACGAACCATCTTTATCATTTCTTTTTTAATGATGTTTCCTCTTTATCATTTCTTTTTTGAATGATGTTTCATCTTTGTCATTTCTTTATTAATATGCTTTTTAGAGACGTAGCTTCTAATTATAAACATAGAAACGTTTTTTCGGTGACTATCCTACTGTAACATCTTTTGTAATATTTGCAAACAAAATGAGAATAGGGTTAAAAGTATTGCACATTGCTAAAAGCGATGAAAATCACGCAATCGTTGAACATTTTTATATCATGGTATTAGAGATGCTGTGCGGTTTATGTTAGGTGAAGACCATGTCTAAAAAATTAATACTATTCCCATCTTAAATAATAGTTTTCCCATGAATTAATGATATTGAATTTATAGGAATTAAAAAAAAAAAAAGCAGTCACTTTTTTTAGTACAGGTATATAAAAGTATTTATTCTTCCAGTCATTCTTGCAATTTTGTTTATTATTGTGAAATATTTATAGGCAATGTGCTTGGCGAAAATATTTTACTGTGCTATTTTCTCACTGAAATACGTACAGGCGAGAATACATTTAATGCCATTCAAGGCTATTTCTATGTAAAAATAATTGAATGTCTGGTTACCTTTTCTCTTTCTGATTTAGAAACTTGACGAAAATTGTAGTTGTAATCATATTTTAAATGATCTCCAATTATGCAACATTGTTGTGTTAAAGTTTTTTGTTTATTTATTTCCAATGGCAGGCTACAATAAGCAATAAAAGAAAAAAGAAAATGAAAATAACAACGAGAAATGAAAGAAATCAGATAGTGACATGTTTAGCCCATAAGGGCCCTAGCTTCCCAGTAACGATCACACACAGTAGAGGAAACAAGTGCAGGGCAGACAGGAAGGTGAGATGAATCCATGTCCTCTCTAAGACTGCAGAGCATGCATTTTGGGCTTGCAAATATTTTCATACGAAAAAGATGATTGGCTATACAATCATGGCTCGTCAGGAAAAGGGCAACAGCTTTAAAGCTGGGCTGATCAGGGATGTTTAGAATAAAGTTAAACCAGGTTTTAGATGAGTTGCCTTGAAGTAGATTATCAGATGGAGTGTTCCGAAAAAAGTCTCGGATCATCAGTTTCATCGAGTGAAAAGAGATGTCTTTACAAAAAGGTTTGGGTGATGGTTGTTCCTTTTTTGGCAAGAGAATCCGCCTCTCATTACCCAAGATCCCACAATGGCCTGGGATCCACTGCAAAACGATATCCTTGCCTTTTGAGTCAAGATCTTCAAGACAAGAGATGCACTTTTAGATGGAAGTAGACTGAGGTGCTAGGGAGGAGTTGATTGCCAAAAAGGGCTACCTTAGAGTCAGATAGGATGACTGCTCTAGTAAATTGTTCTGTTCGGCACTGCAATTGAGTTAGGGCAATACGTAAAGCTTAGACTTCCCCGTCGTAAGCCGATGCAAAACAGCCGACAGGAGCATAGACAGAAAACAGGTCGCAGAAAACTCCTGCCCCAGTATTTCTTCGCTGTTCCATCCGGGAGCCATCGGTATAGATTCTCAACCACTCCGATTCGGGGCATAGCTCGTTGATAGTTGCATAGGAAATAAGTTAAAAAGTTTCATTTAATAATTAATAACATATGCGTGTGTTAACTTACTTACTAAATCAGTTATTTGAACCTGTTGCTAATTTCTTAATTATGTTGATGTATTTCCAACAGATCGTACTAATTTCTGTGGGTTTTTTTTCATTGATGGTAGAAAATCTATGACTTTCTGTTCCACAGGTTTACGCTGTCGCAACAAAAAAAGTTGCTCCCCATGTAGCTCGAAACTATTTCTGTATTCCAAGCGAAGACAAAGCTTTAGCGTCCAAATCCTTGACACATTCATGGTAGAAAGTACTCAATGAATCTGTAAAAAATTTTTACTTTTATTGAGGCCAATTACACAAATCCAGATTATTTGAATATTTATGCGGAAAGGCAGAGACAGTCTTTCCAAAACATTATTTTTGCACAATAAAAGGGAATGGCTTTTATATATATTTTATTCTTCTTCGAAGTTCCATTATTTAAGACCCTCTTTTCAGTTGAACTTTTATGTTTCATGAGATCGAGTCACTTTAATAGCTTACACATTAATCTAATATTTTCTTTCAAAAAAAAAAAAAAAAAAAAAAAAAAAAGAGCTTAACTTAGAATGACAGAACAATTTTATAACTTTTTTGTGAGTGATAAGAGTTTATTATCAAGAGATTAGATTTTTAGAAATCTTGTACCGAAAAATGCAAGTATGAAATTTTTGAAACACATACTTCTTATTTAAAAACTAGCTGGAATTGTCAAAAAAAGTAGTACAATAACTGCCTGAAAAATATAAAATGTCTTTCAGACAGTTTTTTCCGAAGCGAAGAGAAAATAGGCCTATTTCGAATGCATGTGACGAATCGTTCTCTCGATCTCTCAACAAAAAAGAAAGAATTAACAATTTCTGAAAAAGAAATGTTGATTGTAATTTTGACTAATTCTTCTTTACAATCTGATTTTTAAAATAATATTTTGAATTTCTGGACAGCAATGAAACAAAAATAACCAGAATCCAGTTGTAAAGCAATAAAATATTTATTCATGAACACAGAGCTTGTCGAAATTGCGTTCTTGTTTTATGCGTATATTAAAAATGAATATTGAAATAAGCTTAAGACTAGTTCTTGACTTGAAAATATATCCGTCTTTATTTGAATTTGATTTTTAAAAGCTCGATTTATAGTTTTCTCTGAAATGCGTTCATTTTTCCAGTGAATATGAGAATATTTTCTTCTTTCGCTTGATCAAAATGTTGAGCTATTAAAATATATTGCCCAACTATTGTAATATGGCAATACAAAATTCGAATCGAAGAAGATTACAAAAATGTAATTGTTTCTTCCCTTCAAAAACGCAAGAAAATGTCAGTTCTTGTACATTGGCAAGAACTTTCTCACCTTCTCTCAATGTGTAAAAACAGCCATCTGTATTGAGAATCCATATTGATACCAAGCTTTAGATTAAACGTGATTTAACAGAGTTTTATAATGAAGTTTACCATCTGAATTATTTGATGGAAAACTTCTCTTAATTTTTTTCCCCAATGATTTTGCCATTAATGACTCATTATGAATAAAGCAATGTGCTATAGCATTCTACTTTTTTTTTATAAAAGATGCAAGTCCCTTAACACAGAATACCGTGAAAGAAGCTACATTTATATACACTGAAGTGACAAAAGTCATGGGATACCTCTTAATATCGTGTCGGCCCTCCTTTCGCCCGGCAAAGTGCAGCAACTCGACGTGGCATGGACTCAACAAGTCGTTGGAAGTCTTCTGCAGGAATATTGAGCCATGCTGTCTCGATAGACGTCCATAATTGTGAAAGCGTTGATGGTGCAGGATTTTGGGCACGAACAGACCTCTCGATGATGTCCCATAAATGCTCGATGGGATTCATGTCGGGCGATCTAGGTGGCCAGATCATTCGTTGGAATTGTCCAGAATGTTCTTCAAACCAATCGCGAACAGTTGTGACCCGGTGACATGGCGCATTGTCATCCATGAAAATCCCATCGTTGTTTGGGTACATGAAGTCCATGAATGGCTGCAAGTGATCTCCAAGTAGCTGAACATAAGCATTTCCAGTCAATGTTCGGTCCAGTCGCACCAGAGGACCAAGTCCATGCCATGAAAAAACAGCCCACACCATTACGCAGCCACCACCAGCTTGAACAGTGCCTTGCTGACAGTTTGGGTCCATGGCTTCGTGGGGTCTGCGCCACACTCGAACCCTACTATCAGCTCTTACCAACTGAAATCGTGACTCATCGGACCAGGCCACGGTTTTCCATTCATCTAGGGACCAACCGATATGCTCACGTGCCCACGAGAGTCGCTGCAAGCGATGTCGTTCTGTCAGTAAAAGGCACTCTAGTCGGTCTTCTGCTGGAATAGTCCAAGAAAGCCAAATTTCTCCGCACAGTTCTAACAGACAAGTCCCTTGTACGTCCCACATTGATTTCTGCGGTTATTTGAAGCAGTGTTGCTTGTCTGTTAGAATTTACGACTCTTGCAGACGTCGCCGGTCTCGGTCGTTAAGTGCAGGCGGTCGACCACTGCGCTGTCCGTGGTGGGATGTTATGCCTGAAATTTCATACTCGGCACACTCTTGACACAGTGGATCTGGGAATGTTGAATTCCCCAACGATTTCCGAAATGGCATGACCCACGCGTCTAGCTCCAACTAACATTCCGCGTTCAAAGTCTGTTAATTCCCGTCGTGCGGTCATCATCACGTCAAAACCTCTTCACATGAATAACTTGAACAGAAATTAAAGCTCTGCGCATTTATACCTGTTCTACGCGATGCTACTGCCATCTGGAAATTTGCATATTGCTATCCCATGACTTTTGTCAATTCAGTGTAAATCGCAACACGAATTCCATGTTTACTGCATTTATCAAGAAAATTATTAAAAAGTTTAAAACATCCTCACATTTTGGAGACACACTTAGTTCTTTGCAAAAATGAAACCGACTTGTTATTTGAGCATTAATTAGACAGACAAATGTTAAGAGTTTCGTATTGTTGGTAATATCTGTTGATTCATCAACTTGCAATGCAAAATTTGAATGTTGAAGTTTATTACTGCATAAATTTTTCTCGACATCAAAAGGCATTTCTGTAACATGCCTATTAACTGTATTGTTGAACAGATGAATCTTGCTTATTTTTATTGCTGCTTCCTTTCTTAACATTATCATGACCATTTTTCTTCATGCAAGCAAAATAAGTGACTCGCCTAAAGCATGAACTTTCAAATTTTTTGCTATCAGTTCTGAGACTTGATAAGAAGTGATTTGAATCATTAAACCTTTTACAGAATGAGTCACGTATATTTGTTGTACAGATAATCTCTTAAAAATACTTACAGATTTATTTTATAAATTAAAATATATAGTTTTAAAATGTTCACTCAATTTGGTAGGTAGTAATGATTCATTTGTCATTTAAACATACATATACTAATCATAGCGACAAAGGAGGATTTTAACTTCCAGTCCAAGGGAAAGTAAAGCTTAAATAAGTTTCCTTATATTTGCGAATAGGCTGAGATTTTGCTTCCTTACTTACATTTAACTGCAAGCAAAATAAGTGACTCACCTAAAGTATGGCTTTCGAATTTTCTGCTATTAGTTCTGAGACTTAATAAGAAGCGATTTGAACCATTAAACTTTTTAGAGAATTTTCATTTCTAGAATGCAATATGACACTTCTTTTTGAGAAATCTATCCATTTTATTTGGGTGCATTTATATGAAAATATGTAACATGAAAATAACATTGACATCCAATACCTTAAAAAAAAATATTTAATATATATAACAAAAATACCACATACATCCGTTCGCTTTATCTCATCTCTGTCTAAAACTTGCAAACACTTAGAAACTGGGAGGAAGGAGGCCTTTCCTTGGAAGAAGTTCATTCAAAACATGATACATTAAGAAATGAATTCCAAAAGATTTGGTGAAACACCTAATTACTGCAATTGGTTATTAAATAGATTGGTTGGTTTCTTTTGATAGCCTACCAAAAGATAAAGAGCTAGTGTTGCCCATATCGTGCCAATCAATGGTTCATATAAAAACAATTAATCGAAATTTACAATACACAAAAATAAATCGATGTGTGTGTGTATAATCCTCAGTGTCTTGAAGTGCAGAATGGACTTACCATAAGTAATCTAATCATGAATGAAGGGAAAGGGGCAGCTTTTATTGTGATGGAGCATAGGTAAGTAGAAAACTTTGTTGCTGAAGCTGGAGGGCATTGCCATCCAGAATAAGTTTTAGGTGGAACTACCCATCATTTACGTATCGCATTGAGAATGCCCAGAAAACTCCCAGTAGGCAGTATGACTAAAGAGACAAGATGGTGAACATCACAAAAGATATCGAGTCTCCTCATTTTTGAAAAAGCATCTACAACAAAGCCGTCAGCGGATTGAACCTCAGCCCTACTGCTCACCAGCGGCGTATGTTTCCACTGAGCCACAAGTCGGGAAAATAAATCTGTTAATATATAAAGGCCAAATTTTTATTTTTATTATGCACGACTGTGCCCAAAAAGTAAGACCAATTTTTTTTTTTTTTCAAAAACTCTTTATTTATAGCATAGAAGAATTCCCAGAAAACTTTCAATAGGTAGTCTGACTAGCGTGGCATATTTATTCTTCCAAATTTATTTCATCGCCTTCAAAGTAATCCCCTCCGGTCACAATGCACTTATAAATTTTTTCCAATCTTCAATTCATGCTAAAGAGTTATCAGCAAAGATGGTCTTCAAAGCTCGGCGGTTAACGTTGAATCTCTTCAATCGACTCGAAACGGTGTCCCCGGAGTGGTCTTTTGAGTTTAGGGAATAGTCAGAAGCTGCACGGTGTGAATACGGTGGGTATGGAAAGATATAGGTTTCATTTTTGGCGAAAAAGTCACGAAGAATCAATGCAGTGTGAGCTGGCGCATTCAGTGTTTTCGGTCCAATCGAGATTTGACGTGTTTGAGACCTAAAAATCGAATTCGCCGATCCTTTTGAAATTCTAACGCCATCAGCAAGGTCTCTAATTGTAAATCGACGGTTTGCAAGCACAAAATTTTTATTTCTTGGACGTGAGCTTCATCGGTTGAGGTTGATGGTCGACCAGAGGGCTCTTCGTCTTAAAAAGTGTTCTCTCCCTTCTTTGAACTGTTTATACTACTTCTAAACATTCCTTTCCGATATAGAAATGCTCCCCGAATACCTTTTGCAACATTCTATACGTTTCCGCAAACAAAATTTAATGCATGTTCTTTGCTCAATTAATTCAGACATTTCAAAAATCGCCGGAATCAGTTTTAATGTCTCGCAAAGCCAAGCGTAACTCAAACACTAATGAATATTTTGAGCGTCAAATTTCCCACAGATGTCAAGAATAGTACCAGCAACAACAACAACAACAACAAAAAAAAATAAATAAATAAAAAAAATTGAAATTCCATATGCCCCGGGAATTTTAAATTGAAAATTGGTTTTACTCTTTGGACACAGTAGTACTAATATTTTTCGTTTGATCTATTTACGATGCTCCTTAATTTTGCAATCTTCATTTATTCTCTTTATTTATTTTTTTATTATTCCCTTTTATTTTCTTTTTTTTTTTATCTGCTATTAATTGGAATAATTGAATGAAAGTTTTCTGGCCCTTATCAGAAGAATTAACATTTAAATAACAAAACAATTTGTTATTTAACACTTCCTAATTTTTAAGATTTCCAAAGAAACATGTACAATTTTTCAATTAGGGCTTCAGAATTTTAAATATTTATTGCTACATAATTTTTTTTTTCTAGTGGAATTCCATGTCCATGGCTCACGTTTACAAGAACAAGCTCAAACCAAAGAACATTTTAGAGTTTTTCGTAAACTTTATGTATTGAAACATTCACTGAAGCTGGTTACAATGGAGAATATTTATTATGCTTTGGAATTGTTGAAGAAATTTCGGGATTACATTAAAGTATTCAGCCCCTTATCAATATAAAAATGAACACTTAAATAACAATAAAAATGAACACTTAAATAACAATAAAAATGAACACTTAACAATGAAAATGAACACTTAAATAACAAGAAAATTTGTTATTCAACATTTCCGAAATAGTTACAAAATTATATATAATCTGATCGTTATCAATTTTGAAATGCAAATACAGCTAGAGAACGTGTACTTGTTATGAATGAATTCCAAATGAAACGAGTGTTACGCGTCATTTTTGCCAATGAACAACTTGGAACTTGCCTCGATCTAGGCAGTTGTGAACAGTGGACAATATCCACCAATGAATAATGTTCATCAATAGACATCGCAACAGTCAGTAGCTTGCTGTACTATTTATTAAGCTGCGAGCTATTCGAGAATGCTGCATTATAAGAATATATTTAGATTTTAAGGAATCAATCTTTCAAAAACTTGCAGAATATAAATACGTTTAATTCTACAACTGTAGCAATCTGAAGCAAGGGTTTTTAGTAGTATCGCAAGATAATTTTCGGCAAAGAAAAACTTTACTTTTCAAAGAGCCATCCGAGAATATTTACAAGAATACATTATATTTTAAGACTCGGTCTCTCGAAAATTATGTCTTTTTATGTCGAAAATTATGTCTTATTCTATAGAGATGCCAACTTCAAATAGGTTTTCAGTTGTTTCCAGATAATTTTCCATATTTCTTCCTTAAACTTTCTAACAAATTATCAGATAATACGGGATTCATTGCAAGAATATATTAAATTATACGAAATCGGTCACTAAAAAATTATATCGAGTTTAAAAATATATAATTTTACAGGGAAGTCAACCTTAAATGAAAATTTTCAGTAGTATTTAAAGATAATTTTCAGCATAGCAATATTTTTAATGAACTCTATTCTCCTTTAAGTAAAGATATTACAGATTAACAATTCTTTTTGATAACAAAGGAAAATTTAATAGCACCACTATATTTATTTGCAAACATCATTGAATAATAGCTATTAAAAAATGTATAAGATGTTTGTACTGTGATAACTAGCACTGTTTTTATCGAAATTGACAGAGGTTTTTTTTTTTAAATGCGTAAAAAGTTGGGAAAGTAATACAAAAAAACGGGTTTTAAATTTGGATTTAGTAGATAAACTAAACTTTTGTTATTTTACGTAGAAATTACGGACAATCCGTAGAAGTGGGTATCTCTGATTCTATATTGCCAGATTTTAAAAGATAACTTTTATTTTTCTTACCCACCCATTTTTTAAATTGCCTTAAACTTCTCAGAGTGTCGATTTGATGCTCATCTTTAATTCTCGCTTTCGAATTTTTAATTTGTATTTCACAGAATCGTAACTGAAGGTATTCATTTGCTTCTTTTAACAGTGCGAGATTTATCAATAAAGCATTTTATCTAGATTATAACTGCCACAAGTTTTAAAAATTCATCATTAATTAAAAGACATTTTTTTACAGAAAACCACTTTTGAAGAATTTTCCAGATTTTTGTAAAAATTCGAGAAACCTGGACGACGGGGATGCAAAGAATATAATATAATTAAAAAAAGCAAAGAATTTCATCAACGATATTACATTAATATAATTAAAAAAGGCAAAAAAATTTCATCAACGATAGTACACTATTTTATTAAGTTCTTTAATATTTGACTCTATTCTTTCGAACCAAACGCAAAAGTAATGGTCTTTTTTTTTTTATTCCTGCCTAAAAATGATTGATCACAAATCTGTGTTAATCTAAACAGTTTTGCGCATTTTACTATATTATTTACCATAATTACATCTACCATCTACTCTGTTGAAAACTATTTTAGAAAGGAACATGTTTTTTGTCGATAAACAGCGAAGAAAAAAATTACATCGACAGGAATCCAGGCTATTATGTCTGTGACAATTTTACTGGTCTTCTAGAAAACAAGGAATAAAATATATTTTTTTAATGTTTAAATGTTTTCCTTTTTATTAAATTAAAGTTGGGTCATGTTTCTTATTTTAATCTAAAAAAAAATAAATAAAAAAAAAAAAAAAACACCACCACTAATTATATTTTTAAGTATAATGGACATATGACTTGGCGGGCTAGGTCTGTGCACACCTATTTCAACTCTTTTTTTAATCTTTCTAACTCCATCCTTTGGATTATAAGGTCGATTGTTATTCTTCTCAATTACAATTCCAAACTTTATTGATAAAGTATTCGAAATGGCATTTATTATAATGTTCCTTTAACTGAAGATTTTGAAATTTGGCTAAACATTAATGTAGAAAACTTTAACATGATCCTTGGATCCTTTTTTTTTTTTTTTCTAATTATGAAATAATTACGCTCCAAGGAACTCTGGAAATATAATATTGCAGTGATCGTATAGACATAAACCAAAATGAATTGGTTTTGTTTACACACTTGATATATATTTTTTGGGTCAATATAAAATATCTTGTTAATCTGTTTTAACTTTTAATATATCTTAAAATTGGTTAAATTCTGTGTTTTTAAAACATTGCCTCACACACTTTGCAACATATCGCTATTTCATTATTTGGTACTTACGTATTAACGCTACCTTGGCTACAGTTGCGCCAATAAAGAGAAATCTTGTTGTTCGCACGCGCACGCAGTTATCTTTTGAACGCCAACCGCAGCTACAGATTTGGCGGTTTTTAAAATTCTGCTTCCCTCAAACCAGTTGTCTTTTCTAAGTCCCACATGATAAGCACACTGACTGAAATTGCATTTCCACAACTTACATTTACCAAAATAAAGTTTCATGTCATGGGAATTGGGACATTTTTGTTTTTTTTTGGTAAAATATTTCGCTCCTGAAAAAAAATAAAATTGCATCTTGTTCTGTTTCTGGCAAATCCCAAATACGCATTTTCGTAGCACTACAAAATGGCGTCACAACTCAGCAAATCTGTAGCTGTTAGATTGGCGCCACTTAAAAACCGCCAAATCTGTAGCCAAGGTAGCGTTAATACGTAAGTACCCATTATTTTAAGTCTAAAGCGACAGAACTAAAAGAGAAAAAAATTCGCGTGAATTAAATATTCCCATTGAATCACGCCTTTCCCAGCAACATGAGTCGGCTGATTCAAATACTCTTTTAAAAATTAATAATCACAATAACCACTTTCCATCTCCCTGCGATCAAACTCTAGTAATAAATGTCGTATTCTCATGTATTTTAATTATTGTGTTACCAGAGTTAAATATCTAAATAACAGTCACAACTTGTGGCAACACCATTTTAGTTTCATATGTGTAGAAACACTCTAAATTCATTATTATATTATATTTATGCTTGCGTGAATTTCTAGTTGAATAAATCCTTGTAAAGTGGTTCTCTTGATTTTGCATTTCGTAGAAGTTTAGAAATGCAAAATCAAGAGAAAATCAATGTATTCAACAAGAAACATTTTGAAAGGCTGAACTTGAATTTTAAAGATCAATACTAACAAACTCCGGTTATCGCTACCTTCCAATTATAGCTGATTAATGACATGACAGATTTCCTTTTGCCTTTCCTTCCCGCAATATATCCTCAACTATTATTGTGATTTTTCTTCAAAGCATATTTTCACTTTTTGGAGTGCTGTATACATCACTCAAATAAAGGAGCCTCTTTTATGACTATAATCATATCTAAGCTCTCTAGGATTAGCAACTAGTCGTACAACACCTTACAACCCTCAAGGAACGACCAAGTTGAAAGGTACAATAGAATTATATGGAAGACGATAGAGCTAGCATTGAAATCGAAAAGGAAGGAAATAAATCAGTGGGAATCCGTGTTACAAATCACTCTGCATTCCATATGTTCTCTGCTATACGTAGCAATAAACGCCACCCCTCACAAAAAGGATGTTCACGCATCAGATGAGATCCTTCAATGGACTTTCCCTACCAACCTGGCTGACCAAACCGGGATCCGTCTTTATGAACTATGTTCGGGCCACAAAATATGAACCTTAAGTCCTGGAAACCAATCCGGATTACGTCCATGTAAAGCAGCGTCCAAATGAGAGTACGAGTCGAGTCAACCCCGAGGGTCTCCATTTGATCGTGAGAAACGTTATTTCTGGGTGTGAGTGACAGCTGGTTATAAATAGGGTTAACGAGAATCCCTTAGATGCGCGGAAGAAACAGACTATAGACAAAGCAGGGTAAAGACACGACACACACGGAGGGTTGTAAAAAACCGGTTTATAATTGGTTAGCGAATCTGGTTCAATCGTTCTCTTGTGGATGGGGCTTTAAGGCTCGTTCCCACCGAGGCGAAAGCGTTGAAGATTCATGCGGCAGGCAAGAAAATTTTTCGACCCCTTCACAGCAAAACGCCAGAAATAGCATCATGCCTAGTGAAGTTCCGCTTCGAGTTGAAAGTTGGTCAACTCGAAGAGGTGGATTTCAAACCGGTTTTAGGTGAGGCTAGTGATTGTTCAAGCTTCACATTTAAGCGCCTCGGTGGGAACGAGCCTTTAGGAACTCAGCTTCCGAAGGCGACTCTCCAAACTTTCCATTTCCGGACCGACGACGCTCAGAAAAAATGTGCCAACAGCAAGTATATCTCTCCGACCACCGTAACAAATTAAATTAGCCGGGAAAAATTTGATATACTTTAATAGTTGTTACTAGATTTAAATATCTAAATTAAAGTCACAACTTGTGCCAATACCATATCTGAAGAATCAGTTTAAATTCATTTTGACATATTTATACTTACACGAATAAAGCCTTGTAAATAGCTTCTCTTGATTATGCATTCCTAAAATTCTACATCAAGTATCATTAAATACAACTGAATTCAATTTGTTATTTGATGCTAACAAAACTTCGAGATTGTTAGATTGATTTTTATAGAAGTGTTCATATCAAAAAGTCAGCACTCCTTCAATAATATATTTTTAAATTATTAATTTATGTATAAACAAATAGTAACTTTTTTCACATCTTTAAATAAAATAAAAAAAAAAAATCTTAAATTGAATAGATAAATTTCATTTTAACAACTTAAAATATCCAAAATGTTGTATTTCAAACTTCGAATTTCAATCGTTATAAATAATGAAGAATTCAAATTAAAAAACACATTTCTATTTTTGTGAATTAAATTTATTTTCTTTTACCATTAAATGCGGATTGAAAATTTGATATATTTTATATCAAATCACATATTATTTTACAACCATAGTTTCCAAAATGGGCAATACACCCTTTAGGCAATATTCAAAGGTGATATCAGTCTTAGGTGCATTTTATAAAAACAAGGAAGCGGAAGTAGAAAGAGAATTTAGAAAAATTGTTCCTACACCCGGTTTGTAATATGTAACGAAAAAGGTTTGTTACACCCGGTATGTAATATTTTCCAGGTAAACACACAAAATACACTCAAGAGTCAAAACATTATGACCACCTGTCAATAACGAGTAGGCCCGCCTTGGTATGGATGCCACAAGTCCTTGGTAGATAGCCAGAGACAGATTGTACCAGATGTTTAAGCAACGGTCACGCAAATCCGAGATATTGCGAATTGGTGGTCTTTGAACTCTGAGGTGCCGTCCTAGGACATCCCAAATGTGTTCTATCGGATTGATATCCGGCGAGTTAGGCGGCCAGGTCATTAACTGGAATTCAGCATCCTGTTCCGGGAACCACTCCAACACAATTTTAGCCTTGTGACAAGGGGCGTTGTCCTGTTGGAACATTCCATTTCCAGCTGGAAAAACAGAGGCCATGTAAGGGTGCAACACGTCTGCAATGATGTTCAGATACCCTGTAGCATTCATGGTCTGCTCTACCACAACCACGGGTCCCAGAGCATAATACCGCCACCACCGGCCTGTGTATGACCTACTGTACATTGAGAGAGCAACTGTTCGCCTGGAAGTCGGCGTATCCTGACACGGCGATCGGCGTGATGAATGACAAACCGTGATTCATCTCACCAGGCAACTCTCTCCCACTGATCCATGGACCAGCCATGATGTTCCCGGGCCCAGCGCAGGCGCAGTTGGCGATGACGCTTGGCCAGCAAAGGCACACGAGTCGTGCAGTTTCGAAATACTTGTTTCGAGCCATTACAATCTGCCCTCTATCAAAGTCGCTTAGATCCGCAGCCTTTCCCATCACACACAGAAGTAAGTGAAAGAATGATTCTTCAGACTCTCCAGCAGCAGTTAAATACCACTTCCACCTGATCACGTGCCTTCCACGTCATCCAGGAGAGTTCATTGCAAAATGTAGGGGTGGTCATAATGTTTTGGCTCTTGAGTGTATTTATAATCGATCAATGATCACATTATAATCACCAACACACCGAAACAAGCTATTATTGGTAGACGAACTTGTAGTGCATTGTCAAGAGTATGGCTTACATCAGCAAAAACGCGTACGTAATGACTTGTTGAGAATTTGATACCATAAATAGTTGCTATTTAAGAATGATGATGCCAGAGTAAAACTTAATTTGCAAACTTGCATTAATTTAAAGCCTTCAACAATTCATTCATTAAATAAATTATCAAATTACTGACTTCAGTGGCAATCACAATTAATCTTATTAATAAACACAACAAATTTATGCACTGATTGCAATTCTCTTCTCAACTAACTGTTACTGCCTTTCTTCCTGGTGTCATATTTCTATTTTATTTTTAATAGTGTATCTATATGTTCGTTGAGTGATTTCTAGGTTGGTGATGGTAATTTTTTCTGAAAAGGTGGCAATAAGAAAAATAGGTATGGAAACTATTGCTTTACAGAATGAATATACATTTTTAATAGAATTCAAATTGATAAACATTCAGTATAATTTTTATTTAAAAATTTAAATAAACAATTACACACTTTTAAACATAATTCAAAAGGTACAAAAATAAATAAAAAGTACATCAAGATTTATTTTTAGAGTTACTTTCAAGAAAGTTCTTTTTCAGTAATCTTAATTTTTGACTCTTTAATTGCCGAGAGATTTGTTTTGCCTTTTCTATTCTTCTCTTTTGAGCAGCCACACTCATATCATTGTTATAGTGCTCATCCAGCTTATTCAGTAATCTTTCTCTTGCAATTTTTTGATTTTCTTGCAGAAGTCTTGATTCATGGCACTTCACAACAATTCCTTTAAAAAATTTTTAAATTTTCTTATCACTTTACAAAGTTTTCAATTTAAATTTCCTCGGGCATATGTTATTTCAAATTTTTTTTTTTTTAGGTTGTTGGTAATATCCTTGAAATCTGTGTGAAATTTAAGTCAAAACATTCATCAGTGCTTGAGTTACGCTTGGTTTTGTGAGATGCGAAAACTGATTCCAGCAATTTTTGAAATGTTTCTTCAATCGACTCAAAACGGTGTCCCCGGAGTGATCTTTTGAGTTTAGGGAATAGCCAGAAGTGGCACGATGCTGAATCAGGTGAATACGGTGGTTGTGGAATGATATAGGTTTCATTTTTGGCGAAAAGGTCAGGAAGAATCAATGCAGTGTGGGCTGGCCATTCAGTGTTTTCGGTGCCAATCGAGATTTGACGCGTTTGAGGCCCAAAATGGAATTGGCCGATCCTTTGAAATTCCAACATCATCAGCAACGTTTCTAATTGTAAATCGACGGTTTTCAAGCACCAAATCTTTAATTTTTTGGACGTGAGTGTCGTTCGGTTGAGGTTGATGGTCGACCAGAGGGCTCTTCGTCTTCAATGCGTCCTCTGCCTTCTTTGAACTGTTTTACCAAATCAAAACATTTCTTTCCGATATAGGAATGTTCGCCGAATGCCTTCTGCAACAGTTTTCTGCAAACAAAATTTAACGCAACTTCTTGCTCAGTTAAAGTTAGACATTTAAAAGATCGCCGGAATCAGTTTTAGCATCTCACAAAACCAAGCATAACTCAAACACAACTTATTTTGATATAAAATTTCACACAGATGTGGAGGTCAGTGCCAACAACCTTAAAAAAAAAAAAAAAAAAAAAAAAAAAAAAAAAATGAAATACTATATGCCGGGAAATTTGAATTGAAACCTAGTGCATAACTTGCGACAATTCACTTTTAATTTTGTGATATCTACTTTTAGCAAAATGACAAAGTAAGGAATTTCATAAATAAAATAATAACCATATATTAAATATAACACATGGCAGCTCTCGGTTCTTTTTGTAAAAATACAGTTATGCCATATTGTGATACTGAATACTTACCAACAAATTCAATAATCAAATATCAGAAACGCCAAAGCCAATAAGAGCTAATTGCAGATTATGTGCTGCTACTTATAGTCTACAGTGTTTTCTTATCTTTTAAAAGTAGCAGTTAAAATGCCTAAAAAGTCACTTTTAAAATGTCCTCTTTCCCTAAAAACAGATGGTATTTCAAAGCAAAAAATGAAATTTAATGAAGCAATAATATTGCTTTGAATAATAAAAAATTATTGGAATAAAATCTGTGAAGTGTTCTTTGAAATAATTATTTTTCTGGTAATTCATTAATCATGATAAAAAGTAGTAGACAATTTCAAAAAATTACAATCAAAGAGGTATGAGCTAGGATAGTTGGCACTTAAAAGGTAATATAGAAGGAACAATTTAATAGAAAACATTGTGAATTAGAAGCTGTTACAATCTTATTTGAAATTCTCGAATTATTGAAGTTGTTTTTTTTTTAAATTTGTGGTTAAGTTATTAAACTAACATAACATTTTTGAACCAAGATATTTTTTTTGTGCCAAAAATATGAAATATTAACATATTGAACAATAAAATTGGTGGAGATTGGCGAGATGATACATAGAAACTAAACCTGGAACTGCTTCAAATTGAAATCAAAAGCCAAATGGAGTTTGAACATAAAAATCATGAGTCTTTTTTTTTTTTACTTCATTTTATCAACATGGAGGCTTGAAGAATTTGGCCCAGTTATGGATGAAGGCAGGAGAGAGAAAGGCAGTATATCTGAAGGATGAGGTGACTGGAAGCAACAGTGAATGAAATAATAATAAAAAAACCCAAATGATAAATGTTTTATGGCTAGTATTTTGTACAATTTGAGATATATAAAGAGTTCATAAACAGAAATGTTAAGGAAGCAATTACTTATAGAAAGGCAAGAAGGTTGTTATGAGAAGATGTAGAACTCAAGAATAATAGAGATTATTACAATTAGAAAATAAAAGCAAAAAAATGTTTATTACACATATATAAATAATATATATATATGCATGGATGAAACATAATAAAAAAAAAAAAAATCTTGCATACAATTTGGCTTTCTTAAATCTATTTTCTTTCAGTGTCTTTTTCCCTTAAGATGCATCCCATCTTATTTTTTTTTTTTCAATAAAAGTAAAGCTACCTTTTATTACATGCAACTTTCATAAGTACAACTTCATTTTAAAAAGATCTTATTGTATTTTTCTTGCACTGGAGTTTACAGTCTTCTTCCTATTTCAAAAAATATTTTTAGATGGTACTTTAAGAAAAACACTTTCAAATAAATTAATAGTTTAAAAAAAAAAAACTAAAAAACACACTTTTTAGAGTTAATCAAACTATAAAGTAAAAATAATTGTTAAGATAAGAATAAAATACTGACGAGAAAATGAATGTCACTGTTCTAAAAGCGTGGGGTGCTCGATATCAATCGTTATAATTTTTCACTAGTTTCATTCCGAAATGCAGAGTTAGTTTTAAAATGTCATACAAAGTACCACACGCTTTTAGAACAGTGACATTCATTTTCGTCAGTAATTTTATTCTTATGTTAACAATTATTTTTTACTTTGATTAACTCAAAAAGAGTGTTTTTTAGTTTTTTTTTTTTAAACTATTAATTTATTTTTTTACTTTTAGTTTGATTAACTCTAAAGGCAAGATTTTTTAAACTATTAATTTATTTTTTACTTTGATTAACTCTAAAAGCATGTTTTTGGTGTTTTTAAACTATAATATTTAAATGAGGTCCCGGTATGGAAGAGTGGAACTATAGTTCTTACGATAATGTAATTTGTGAGCAAAACAAAGCTAAATGCGAATATGTCGAGCCAGCCAGGATTCGAACAGGGAATCTCCTGATCCGTAATCAGGCGCATTATCCGTTGTGCCACTGTCCCATGTAGGTTTGAATGTCTTTACTGAATACTTTCATTCTACATGGGTTAAATTGCTTTTCATAAGTTAAAATAAAATCACTAATCCTGGCGATCCTAATCATGATGAGATAATAAACTTATCAAAGTATTTTAGTGTCGTCGGTCCTTGATAAGTCTACAACGTTTAAATTAAATCTGATCGCTTAAAGCAGGGCAAAATCGAGCCCAAAAAGTCAGTTACAATAGTGTATATGAGGAGAAACAGATCTCCAGGGAAAAAATTGATACGCCGATCAATATGACTTTTCAAAGGCTGTGTGTTTTAATCACTAATCCTGGCGATCCTAATCATGAGGAGATAATAAACTTATAAAAATATTTTATTATCGTCGGTCCATGATAAGTCTACAACGTTTAAATTAAATCTGATCACTTAGAGTAGGGCAAAACCGAGAGTTACATACATACAGGTGAAACTAATAAAAGCGTATTAAAACCAAACAGCCCCACATTGCTTATAATCTTCAGCAAAACAATTCTGTGGTTTTTTTTAAAAAATACGAAATGGGTTGAAACAAGAAATTATGGTAGATCTCATTAGCAAGTTATAGCTGGAACTAAAACAAAAGAATTTATTGTGTTGCAACAAATTACACTACAACAATTAAACCAACTCAAATTTTCTGACTTTAAAATTTTTTTTTTTTTTGTGCATTCTCATACATAACAGTTATACTTTCAAAATAATAAATATTTTCGTTCAGGTTCAAATGTTTTATATGGAGGTGCATTATTTTTCAGAAAATCATTATACTAGTGAAAATACATGTGTCTGTAAAATATATTTGCAATAAAAAATATAAGTTCATTACAATAAATAGACAACATTCATATGTAATTATATTTATTATTTACATACCTGTAGGTTTGTGCTTTAACAAAACACAATTTGTAGATTTATTAACATTAGAACCACCAGGCCCATGTCCTTGTATGAATTGTTCTTCAACATCTTTTTCATCTAATTTTGGAAATATTGAATAATCTATGGTACTCTTCTGTTTGTAAAAACTAAGAAATGTTACAATGGGCTGTTTTTTTATAGTGTAGCAATATCGCAACAATGACATAATTTTTCTTAAATTTTCAAAGAAGCCTTTTGTTTTTTAAAAAGTTTTCTGCTCTCTGTAAAGAAAGACAAATTACAAATAAAAAAAAAAAAAAAAAAAAAAAAAAAAAAAAAAAAAAAAAATCATAAATAAAATTAATTATTTTCAATTTTATGTATTACCCCAAATAAATAATAATTTGTAAAGAAAAAAAAAAAAAAAAAAAAAGCTAAACTTATATATACATTAATTCTTTATTTATTTTAGACAGTTCTTAAGATTAAAAAATAAATAAAATTTTTTTTTTTGAAAGTAAAATTTATACATGTCACAATTTTAGTAGAGTTTTTTTTATCAGTCTAATAACAGTTAAAAAATTTTTTTTTTTTATAAATAATCTCAAACCAATCAAGTTTTTATTAGATTTTAAAAAAAATCAACTAAACTGTTCTCCAGATCGTAGAAAAATATTTATTATTTAGTTGAGTTTTATATGCTAATTTATACTACAGAAATCCTTTGTTACACAATACATTCAGATATTTCACATGCTTAAAATCACATTTTTTTGTATAATTTTATTTTTAATATTAACATAAAAAGAAATCTATGGACAGCAGATAAAAGTAATTCTACCAATAAGATGTCACTTTTGTGACATGTAATAGAAAAGAGGTTTGATATAATTTTGCTGAAAAATCCTTATAGAATTTGCCTCACCTCCCACCCATTTCTGAATATTTTACACACCTAAATAACTATAAAAGAAACTAGATATTTTATTTTCAAACCTCATTTTATAATTTTAAATACCATTGCTAAAATTGATACACATATAGAGTTGCTAGTTACAGTATAATTTTTTCTTGTCCCCTGAAATGTATAATAAAATGAGAGGCTATTGTATTTTTTCAATCGAAAGAAAGTAAAATAGCTCACAATTTTATTTAAGTTTGATTCTTGTTTTGCTTATACACAATTAGTTTCATAGGCATACATCAAAGTTTACTGATAGAGCTTTATAAACATAATTTGTAAATGAAAATATACCATCTCTATAAATTCTCTAATTAAAAATTAAGCATGCTTATTGATTTGAAAATACCATAATTTGTGGATTACATATTAAAATATTTCAGTTTATAGAGGTCTATTTAATACTACAGACCAGCGCAACTTGGGGCAACAACTAGAATTAGAAGGGGCAACGCTGGCAGTATTGTTGTAGAGCGAGTAGACTTGATGGTGATCATGACAATTTGTGTAAAACGCTTAAATCAATAATTAAGGTAGCATGATGAGAATTTTCCAGGTTTTCTCCCATAAGACATGCAAATGTGTGGTAGTAACCTCTAAAAATCCTCTCAGATGGAGCTATCCCTCTCCATCACTGACGATTGGCTGTTCATGGTCTACATAAGGCCCACCAATATTCAATATTTCTGACTGGTAGGGTGGCTAGCATGAGGGTAGGGTATTGAGAAAAAAAAAAAAGGATTATAGGCCAATGTCTACAATTACAAATGACATTTTCCCAAGTTTCACAAAAATGAATTATATAAAACCATCACCTAAAAAATACTTTGCCAAAAGATACTGACAAAATCTTGTTAAAAAAAAATTTTAACACACACACATAAAAAAACCCACTTGTGTGAACAATAGGCGAGTCATAATTATACAAAAAAATGATTCTACATTGGTGTATAGGAAAAAGGATGGAAGTAAAAGAAAAAGGTACTAGCATAAAGTTTTAGAAATTAAAAATACTTTTACAGAAAGTCAAATTAACAATTAACTGTAATATTGATCAAGAACTTAATCTCTTGACTGCAAAAGACTTTAAATACTCCCAAAAAATGACTTTTGTTTTTATCATAGTTTTATAAAGCATATCTTCTTCTATTTATCCATTACTTTAATTTTTTTAATATAATTGTGGCATCAAACTTCTTAAATCTAAAAAAAACCTTTTAATTTTAAGATATGACTGCAGAAACAGAACTTGACAGACATATTATAAAACAGCCATGAATGGCCTGCGTTATACCAAATTTATTTTCTCTAACCAAAAATTTTGCCTGTGGATTACAGACAGGAAATCATTACTTAGTTAATTTTTAACTATTAAAATCAAATTTTACTATTTAAAATATGAATAAAGCATATAATAACGATGAAACTAAAACATACCTTGAACTGATAATTTATTTCTTCTGAATTTGTCAAGCTCTTATTTTTATTGAATTGCTTTTTAACTTCACTTAGAAAATAATTTTTATCTGTGTACTTCAATGTTTTGGAATATTTAAACAAATCTCTATACAGCTTAATAGCATTCGATCTAGTCATTTTCCAATCTAAAACAAATAAAAAAATAAATGCATTTTGAAAAGTTTATTTTATAAACTTGAAAAATAACAAAAACTATATAATATTAAAAAACTGTTTTTACTATACAAATCAATAAGTTGGATTAAACTACTAGACATGGGTGATCATAGATATTGCTAACATTTGTGAAATGCCTATATAGATGCCATAAGGCATGATATGCGCATGTATACGCAAAAAACTTACAGTAAAAGAACTGATTACACAGCAGAACCTAAATGTACTAACAGTTGTTATATCATTTTAAGATGTAATAGCTAAAAAAGAACTTTTAAAATTTGAAGAAGATTTAAAATAAAATGAAAGAAAAGAATTTTAATACAGTAAAAATTACAGCCTTAAACATGGACAAAATATTACAATTAAGAATTCAACATTTATGTACTAATTCATGAATTTTAATATTGGCCATCTAGTACTTCTTAATTTGCATATTTTTTCCCATTCAATTTTTTCAAAAATTGTTCAACGAGTGTTCAGAACAACAGGATTACATGGATGTTTTCTGGTTTACAATTTTTTTTTTTTTTTTTTTTGTAAGTGTGAAAAATAGAAATCTTGAGCTTTCCTTAGGGAAATCAGTGATAAACATTGAAACATCTTAGATTTAAACACATTGGAATGTCTTATTTGTAGATGAAGGTGAATTTTAACATTTTTGGTTTCAATGGACATATAATTTTACGGAGAAGAAAAAAAAAGAGAAACTTAATCAAAAGAACTTACTGAGAATAGTAAAGTATGGCAGTGGATTGTTTTTGTGAAGGGATGCCTATCAGCATCAGAGCTAAGCAATTTGATATATATTGATGGAATAATAATAATGCATAATGAATTATGCTTTTTATTTACACATTTAAAAAACAATTCATAATTATCAGCTCAAAATTTAGGTATTGGAAATATATATGAAGATGATGATCCTAAGCAAACTGCTGCCAACATTCAACTATAATGTCTAGGACTGTCCACAAGTTCTGAATATAGCATCATAATTGTTGAATTTAAATTCATTAGAACACATTTAGAGGGAGCTATAGGTCAGAGTATGAAAACCACATTAAATATATTAATGATGGAAGGGCACTAATGCAAAAATTAAAAACAAACTCACAAGCCAGACATTTAAAATTTGTTGATACTGCAGAATATTTTACAAAGTTCTAATTGACTGAAATGCTACAATATTTACTAGTGTGCCGAGAGTTTTTCTATGCATTAGAAGACTTTTGATTTTATAAAGAGAAATATTTAATACGTTTCTAAAAATTTCAATGTGGTTTTATTTTGTAAAAATTCTTATTCTGAAATATTAATGGATAAATGAGTATTTTATAGAAATTCGCAGGTGTACGAATTCTCGGGAGCCACTATATGGGAACAAAATTTAAATTTAAAGTTCGACGCACAGCGATAGTATTTCTTTTCCCGAATTACAACAGTTTAAATTATTGTGCTTATAATTACAGTTATTCATCAGAGGCAATTTATTTTTTAAAAATGTAAAATTATGAAATAAAGTTTATACCTTAAAAACAAGAAGTCGAATTTTAAAATACTTTGAAATTATTTCACTTCATTTTCTTTCCCCCTTTTTTTTTTTGTTTTGGTTATTAACAAGCCTTAGCATTCCAAAAATTTGTTGAATAATCTACACAAATGCAAATGACCCTTTATATCTTTATTCAACTTAGTAGAGTACTTCGCAGTATTTCGATATACCTTTCTATTTTCTTGATAACATGAATTGGAGATAAATTCAAATGCCGAACATCCATTCTTACATGCAACAGCAGAAAAAAACAGAAGTTAAATAAATTTAAAAGTTACTATATTTATTTTTCTGATATGTAAAAGTTTTTGCCATTAAATTAAGACGATTAATTTTTTTATAGTAATACAATAAATTTGACAGTTTGTTTCCCATATCAATGTATTTTTATTTGATAGGCATATAAAAAAGAAGTTATGAAAATATATAACATTGTTTTTCAGTTTTTAAAATTTTTATTATATAAAAATTTACTTTTAAATTATCGATACAATTATTTTTTTTTAACGCCGTAGAAAAAATAACAACAAAACCATGTGATCCAATGAAACTGGAATTTGCCTGCCGGCATTCTCAGACAGGATTTAAATACGAAACTATAGCAGACGGAATACACTTGTTTATCTTAGTCTGTAAAATCAAGCAACTGGGTGTTAGAATAATTGTAACTCTGTTTTTATCAGAATAAAATTATAAAATGGCAGGTAAATGTTAATACTATTGTTTTTGTTTTTTAACAAATTATTATGACTTATATTTATATACGAATTTTATATAATATATTAATATGTTTACATTTATTTATTGTAATATATAATTATATTTGGTGTAATGTTTTACCAATAGATTCTGAAAAAGAAACTGGTCGTGCTATAATGTTAACTGCTTTTGGTGGATATGACAAGCTCAAAATACAAAATATTCCTAAATTATGTGCAGAAAAAGATCACATTATTATTGATATAAAAGCATGTGGAATGAACTTCTCTGATTTATACGTGAGACAAGGAATATATACATACAAAGGCATAAAACCTCCATTTGTACTAGGAACGGAAGCCTCTGGCATTGTGTCAGAAATAGGGCCTAATGTTACCGAATTTAAAGTAAGAAATTTAGATTTGCTTAGTTCATATTTTGTATTTGCCATTGCTTGCTGTTTTTGTTTGCTTCCTTGTTTTATTTACAAATATGCTATATGTATCTATAAACTTAATAATTTGTCATAATTTTAATTTTTTGCAGGTGAAAAGTATTGGTACAATAATTTAGAAATATTTTAATGATTCGGAGCAGGTGGATTTTAAGGCAATGCTTTAAAAGTTCCTTTTGTTATAATAGGAGGCTGCTCGATCCTTTTAGCATGAGGGGGAAAAAAAAAAAAAAAATCTTATAATTAAAGAGCATGAAGGGTTTAATGCATTATTTATTATTAATAAATGTCATTTGAGTAAAAATTAATAATAAACATTAATTTTTTCATTAAGTTTTATGGTATTAGATTTTTTTTTTTTCTGAATTTATACTATTTTATTTCTTACTAATTAAAGAATTTTTTTCTGGATTATTTAAATATGAGACTTTATCTATAAATTCATATTATAGTTTTTTTTTTTTTTTTTTGCATTCGATATAAAAATTTGGTAGTTATAATGAAACTTTCTGATATTATCTAGAATTTTATAAACTAGTATGTTTCCCTTATAAGTAACTTGCAATCTTGAATGTGCTGCTAGTAGATCCCACATCCAAAAAAATTCTACTCCGATATTTCTGAGGTTAATAAGTCGTATATGCTTCTTGGTTCTTTCTTTATTTAAAATCGACTTTAGATATTTTTAAATCCCCAATTCATTTTTTAATGTGTTAGTAATGGTTGAAATTTATGCTTTTGATATGCAAGTTGTTTCCAAGACTTTTTTTCAGAAAAAAAAAAAAAATCTTGTATTATAACTAAGGAACTTCTAAAACTTTTTTCCTCCCTTTCTATAGGTGGGAGATGAATTAATACTGAAAAAAAAATATATAAACTGTTTCTCATTTTATATTAAGTGTGTGTATGAGTGGGCAGGGGCTGACAGATTTATTTAATAATTTATAAATATTGTGTATATTAGAAATAAATGAGTATGTTCAATAATAAATTGATAGAGATTTGTATACGCTTCTGCTTCTATTTATTTATAAAACTATATTTGTAATTTTAAACAAAAAATATTCATCAAGTAATGGAATCTTAATTGCAATTTTATTCTATCTATAACCATTAATCTATAAATAATTTCATGTTGATAAATACTGAAGAAACTAATATTTATTAATTGAATTTTATTAAATTTTATATTTGTACTGAATGGTTTTCAGTTTTGACTACTACAGTTAATTCTTTAAACTTATTTTGAAACTTTTTAATGAATGAATGATAAAATATAAATTTCAAGTAAATATAATTTTTAATTTTTTTTTTTTTATACTCTATGTGTAAAATTTATAAATGTATAATATTAAGTTGAAAGAAGTTATTTATTTAAAATTTTATTAATTTATATAGATAGGAGATAGAGTGTTATGTTGGAATTTCACTTATGGGATGTGGTCTGAATATGTTCATATTCATAAATCTCAATGCTATCCAATACCTTTAAATATGACTTTTGCTGAAGCAAATGGTATTGTGAACAACTATTTAACAGCCTACTTGGTTTTAATGGATTTTGGGAATTTAAGACCAGGGCAGAATGTTCTTATTCAAGCAGCTGCAGGTATGATATTTTTTACATGTTTTCTTGTATTTTAAATTTATATTACAATTATTCTAAAAAATAAAGCATTATCAAAAAAGAAAAAGTCTTTCTTTGTTCTTAGTGAATCTAAGAATTTTAAAATAAGAATTCGTTTTAATTATACTTTATTAAAAAAAATATATTAATGATGTACAATTTTTTTATAAGTGGATGAAAGGTATGTCACTATAGTGGTCTGTGGATTTCCATCAGTCATGCTTTAGAGAATTTAGCTGTTGATTAGGGGCTTGGTGCTGTATATGACGAATAATATTGCTTGGGTTTACTGGTTAAAGATGTGTTGCTAGAATTCTTTTATCAGGCTCGTAAACATAAAAAAAAATCTTTAAATCTTTTTAATAAAGGCAATATTCAGAGGAAAAAAATGACAATGGTTCCGAAACTATGCTGAGTACTAGTGCTTCAAATTTAGGAAAAAGAAATATCCTGAAACTCTGGGATGCATAATACAAACCATAAAGAAAACTTTATCAATTGTTATGATAAAGAATAATTAAAGTTTAATTTTATTATAATCACTAGTAATAAGTTAATATTTCCTTTGTGTATAACTTTTTAAAATTCTGTAAAATGTTGCCAATAAACCATTTGGATTTTATTCAATATAATCTGTTATTAAAGTTAATGATTAACATACATAAATATTATCTATTTTTAACAATGTAAAAGTAACTTCTGAATTAATGATTCCTTTTTTGGAAGATATAAAATCGTGTACAGTTTTGATCCTTGCAAGAAAATAAAGCTGATTGAATTATCTTCTGATATCATTCTGCTATCCAGATTTAAAATTGAATTGCCCTTTCATTAAGCTATAAAGCTATCAAGTTGTCATCTTTCGTTTTTAGATTTTCTATTTAAAAGTTTTCAGCTACACTAGTAAAAATTAAATAAAAATTTAGTGCCTGCTTTGTTTCTTGGAGATGACTCTGCAATCATACATTTCAACTTTGTTTAAAAAGAAATGGTAACGGATGTCAGGTTAATAAAGATGGAATTTTATTCAATCAAATGTTATAAAACTACAATCTATGTTTTTGATTTGCCAATGCTGGCTTGGTGGTGTTAAATGGTTGAAAAATGTTGTATTGGTATACATTGCATAAAACTTATTTTGGCTTTAATTATTTTGCAAATGTATAATTTTTTTAAGAAACTATTTGTTGTGCATAAGTTTGTTATTTTAGCATTTTTGTTTATAATTTTCATTTTTCAATAAATTTTGGAAATTTTTTTAATCAATTAAAAAATGTCTTTTAGATCTATATACATTGAATATACTATATTAAAGATTGAATAGTAAATGATTATTTCTGTATAGGTGGTGTAGGTTGGGCAGCAACACAAATTGCTAAAAGTGTGGAAAATGTTAAAATATTTGGAACAGCATCATTAAACAAACATGATATTATCAAGAAAAATGGGGTAACTCATGCTATTGATTATAAGAATAGTGACTTTGTCAAGGAAGTTTTAACAATTGCTCCTCATGGTAATCATTTTTATTAACATCCTCTTGTATAACATACAATTAAAACTTGTTATATAATTCTTTTTTCTTATTTGCTTATAGGTGTTGATGTAATTTTAGACTGTCTTTCGGGTGATGATTTCACAAGATCTCAAAAATGCTTAAAACACATGGGACGCTTGATTCATATAGGTACGCAAGTTGGCATTTATTTAAAAAAATTAAGTTCATTACATAACTATTCATTTACTTTTTTTAAATTAAAGTTAATAAAACTTTGAATTAAGAATTTTTATGAGTTTTATATATTTAGATGTTATACATTTGTGTTTGTATAAAATTGCATATAGATTTGCAATAATTTTATATGTAAAAATAACAAATAATTCTGATAAATATCTTTTATATTTTAGGAATTAGTAACATGATCGATGGAGAGAAAGTAAATATTCTTAAGAGTTTGAAGGTTTGGTGGCAAACTAAAAACATAAGCATTAGAGACATAGTTCAAAATAATCATGCAATATGTGGCTTAAGTATCAACAATATATTTGAAACTGATCCGAATATGTTTAAAACAACTCTAGATAAAATAATGAATCTCTATCAAGAAGGTAAAATCAAGCCCAGGATTGATTCAATATGGTCTTTTGATGAGGTCAGTTTCTTAAAGTAATTTTCAAGCTGTTTTTTTTTAATTCAAAATATACTAGATTTCTTTTTATCCCACACATTTAAATTAACATAAAGAACTTTAATGTTGCATATAATTCTTGTGAATCAAAATCCATAAGTGTGATATACCATAAAGTATTTTTGTTTTAAATTAAAAAAAAAAAAAAATTCAATTTTTATTAAAATGTTAAATAATAAGTTAACATTACATTTTGTTTAATTTTATTAATTTAATTAAAAAAAAAGTTTTTATAGAGGCTTAGAAGTTGATTATATGTCTATATTCGAGTGTTTGTTTGAAAGAAAGGTAAATTTAAGGTCGTCAGGAATTGGGAAAACAATCGACATTCAGGATGGCTAAAATTTTAATTGTCAATAAAAATTTGGGATGGGAATGCCAGAGCAGATTGTCAAAATGATGTCTGAATTTACTAATGAAAACAATCGGTAAGGGGAAAATTTTTGCGATAGTAACTGAACACCAAAAAAAGTTTGTACCAAAATGGCTCCTAGGTTCTTATGCCGTAACAAATGACTCTTTTGTATACAGTGCTTTCCTTGAAGCAGTTTTTAGTGGGGGAAAAATAAATTGCAACACTTTAAAAATCCACTATATTCCTTTGATTTAGTATCCTGCAACTTTTTCCTTATTCCAAAAATAAAATCTGTATTAAAAAGAACTGATTTTGACTCGTTAGTGACTATTGAAAAGGAAACGTCATGGCTGTTAAACAGTTATCAAAAAAATGGACAGCAGCACCCTTTGGCCAGTAAAAAATAAAAATGAGTTAATGTGGGAGGGGAATTCATTGAAGGAGATCAATAATATCACAAGTTGTAAATATCTTTTTGAGTCGATCCCATTGCTATGAGGCAGACTTTGTATATTAAAGAGAAAAAAAAAAAAAAAACAATGAATGCAATTCATTTTGGTTAATAAATGTATTTGTTGTAATAACTGTATTTTAAACCAAATTATAACTAAAATACTGTTACAATTCTATTCTGTATATTATATATATATTACTGGCTAATGAATTAGAAATTTAGAATCAATATTTTATAACTTCTTGTAGCATAGGTAATTTTTTTTTCATTTATGCCTAGATATGCTTTCATATTCTAGATTCTAATATTCTGGATTGCATTTATGCAAGTCTAGAAAATGCTATGCATTCGATACCATTTAAAATACTTTAATGTAGATAATGCAGCAGATTGCTGTTTTTAAGCCCTTATCTCAAATGTTAAGATGAGTCTTTTGCACAAGTTGCGTAAAATGTTGAAAATCATTAATATTCTGTAAACAATTATCAAATGTTTGGTATGAATTTGTACATGGTATGATTACATTATTGACAATGAAAACTCTGTAGATTTATTAAAAATTGAGTATAACTAGGTGGAATTCATCCATGTTAAATATTTTGTTAATGTTAAAATATTACTGTTCAATTTCTAGGAGCCTAATTTTAAACTGAATGTACTTCATACTACAACATTCTCGCCAAGCTCTTGTATTGCATGAATAGGTGAAACTTATGATTTTGCTTGGTACTTTCCAACTGTACCTTTTCTATCCATATAGAGTAAGGAGTTGAGTAATTTACTTGACATCACTTTTCCCAATCATTAAATATTTCCCTTTTTAATGTTGCTGTAGTATTTATTGTAGAAGTTAAAAAGGTTTTTATGGATATACATCTATATTCCTCATCTGTGTTTGTCGTAATCATTTTGGGCGAGTCTTTTAAATTTCTCTCGGTTATATTCGAGTGAATTTTTCCACTTTTAATCGCCCATACAAGATAAAGTTAATAGTCATCTTTAAACCTCTAAAAATGAATAAAACCTCTTTAAAATTTCAGCTTTTGAGAAGAGTTCTTTTGTTGCAACTTCTGATAAATGAGACCAGTAATAGATATTTTCAAATAGTGAAAGAGTTATTTTTCATTGTGAATTAAATGTGCATTTTACTTGTATAGTATTGACTGTGCTTGACATTACATAAATGCAGGGCCAATTATGTAAAAATCTGAATGAAACTTTAAATGAATATTTAAATCTGTAATTTATTGGCCAATATAATCTTTAATTGTTTTACTATATGGGTTTCTTTATTACTAAGCTTGTTTAACAGAAGCCATGATTGTCATGACAGAATATGAAATATCTGCATGTTTCTATATGAAGTGTTTAAAAAATTATATACTTATAAAGAATATTTAATACAGCAATTACAGTGCTAAATTGGTTTACTATTAATTTAAAGTTCCTTTAATAACTAACTTATAATAGGAAAACAAAAGTAATAATTATGAAAGAGATTCATTTTTACATTGAATTATTTTGCTATCAAGCTACAATTCTACACAACTTTAAATAAGTTGAATTTTTTATTCTCTTACAGGTGATAGAAGCAACTAAATGCATGGTGGAAAGAAAAAATATTGGCAAAATTATTCTTGTACCAAAGAAAGAGGACAATCTGGAAAAAGTGGAGTCATATCAAAACTAATTTTTAATGAAAAGTATAAAATTAAACAATTTGTAGTCTTAAAAAAAAATTTAATGCCATATTTTTGTTTGAATTTTTATATTCATTTTTGTGCATATGTTAACAGTTTCTTTTCATTTGTGATTTCCATTGGTTAATTTTAATTTCTTTGTTACATATTAATGGTTAAAACTTACAACTTGATCCAAGTATTAATTCTTTAAATTATATGAAAAAAGATATGTTGTTTCAACATGGATTGTATTTAACATATTAATTTTTGTTTAAACTTGTTAATTTAACTTAATTTATAAATACTTAATCTTTTAATGTTTTTTAATGAAAATTTCATTTCTTCATTAAAATATAAATTGTTCTATTAATTCCTTAAATATATGCTAATGCTATGTTATATTTTATGAAACACTTTCCAATGAAACATTGTTATTACTCATTTTTAAAATGAAATCACTTTGCACAATGAACAGGTTTGATGTCCATTAAAAAAATCTGGGATATTTTAACACTATCTATATTATAAAACTTGGATATATTTCTATGTACATGTATATATTAACTTTTTTACTTTTCTATAAAATTTACTTCTACTTAATCTGAATCTATCTATATTTTTAAATGAAAACTTTTCTTGTATGTCAGAAAGGTTAAAGTATTTTCTTATATTTTAAAGTTTATGTGATTTTTTTATTTTCAATAAAGAATATTTTGAAATGTTTTATTTTATTTATAAAAAGTATTGAATTATATTTGTTTCTAAAAGTTGCAAAGTTTTGTTTTAAGAATAAACATTTATTCATAAATATAAATAGGCATCTTAAATTTCATCTAAATTATTTTATAATATTTCTTAAGCTTCTCATTCCCTCCCCCCCCAAACTTTTAACATTTAGACAGAAAACAACTTTCTAAACTAAGGTAAAATTAGAAAATAAAACTTCTTACTTTAAATTATTTTGATCTTAATGATGGAAAAACCAAAATTAATTATAATCTTTTAGCCAAAATACTTAGATGAATATTATAATGGTGATTTAACTTGTTCAATAATCTCTTGTAATTTTTTGCAGAAGTATTGATTTGTAACACTTTTACATTTAATTTTTTTAATCTTATTAAAAAAATTAAATGGAATTCAATTTAATTGTCGGATATAAATGTATTTATTAACTTAATGAATATTTGATTAAAAAAATTTTCAGTACTATTATGTACGGAATAAACTAATTACTCGTATGAATATAGGTTATGAAGCTTATTTTTAAAATAAGATATATCTTGGTTCTAAATAAATAATTTCACTAAAACTTCCTTCTAAAAATTATCATAAAATTAAGTGTCAAGAGGCCAATTTGAAAATGAATCAATTTGATTTAATTTTTTGATAAAAATGACGGGAGAAGGGGTATTTATTAATAGTCATGATGTAAAGATATTAACTAGGTTACGTGTATATACTGCCTTATTAAATATGGATATTGGGATTGTAAAAATTCTTTAGAAATCTATTGGTAGATTAATGCTTTTTTTACTTAAGATGTAAGTATTAAAAAAAAAAAAAAAAAAAATTAAAGTAATGATAATTGTAATCTTTAAAATTTGTATGATTTTGTATTTAAAATAACAATGACATATGGTAAATAAATTTATATATCAATAATATGTTTTAATTACCAATTTAATGCTTCTTTTCCTAGGACTAATTTTTTTTTTATTTGGATTGTAATTTATAAACTTATGTGCCTGTCAATTTATGTTTTAACAAAACAAAATAGGTACTTTATTAATCTTTTGATTCCTCGTTCCATGCTCAAGTGTGAATTGTTCAATATCTTTTTCATCTCACTTTATGATATTTGAATAATCTATGGTGCTTTTTGTTTAAAAATGTTCAAGAATGCCATGCATTCAATTATATAACAGACAGAATTTGTTCCATTTTTATGAAAGAAACTGTTTAAGATTAGATAGCAATAATCTTAATAATTGAAGCATTAAATTAGAACCTTCCATAAGGAACTTAGAGCAGTAATTTTAATTATATCTAACATAATCCAGATTTTTCTGTAAAAATGTAATATCTATTATTTATTAATCATCTTTCCAATTATTAAATTCAACTTAACAAGGAAAATAAGATTTTTAAATTAGATTATTTTAAATCAATACTATATTCAAAATTAAAAACTCTACTGGCATTAGTTCTGAAATAAATTAGTTAATTAAGGTAGCTACAGAAACAAAAAATTTCCCTGACTTTATGGCTACTAATTATGTTAGTTTCCTGGCTTTCACCCAACTCGGAACCATTATGTGTCTAATATACATTATTAAAAAAGTTTACCAGTTAAATAAAAAAAATAAATAAAAAAAATTGAAACAGTATATTACTGTAAACCTCCAAATAACCATTCTTATTAAAATACAGTTCAATTATTTCATTTAAACAATTTTTAAGAGGGAACTGAAAATAAATCATGTAAAAACCCCTTTTAAGCTTTTTTTATTTAACTGCCTTCAGAAACCAGCGAAAAGAAATAGTAAAATATCACGAAATGGCAATTCTATTGAATGCTTTTTTTAAAAGGCATTGTATCATTGAATTTTGTTTTTCTCCTTCAATTTACTTATATACATGTAATGGAAGCCCAATTGAAGAGCAGAATTTGTAATTAAAGGATAATTGATATAATAATTCAGGCTTAATATATTTAAAATATATATAAATAATTCATTAGACTTAATTTTCAGTAATTGAATACATAGGTAACAAATACCAATCAATGCAGATGTTAAAGGATTGTGAAATTAGGTTTAAGGAATAAATTTAAACTTGAGCAAGAAATAATTATTAATAATAATCCTTTCTTCTCTAAATCAGTTGAAGCAAATAGCATAAGTCAGCATAGTTAAAAACGTGTTAGTGTAAGACATGTTTAAATATGAGATCATTAACTGGACAGCTCATCCTATAAAAAAACACTAAGATGTAAGGTTGCTGTAAAATGAGTAACAATCCATGTCGCCAAGCATGTTTGGCAACAAAATCAACAACACATATGCTTGACGTGAAATACTCTCACCAGCAATTTCCCCTGATTTTTAGATATTTTTGCAAATTTTTCAGATATAAAATCTTATAAATTGTTCTTGATTTTCTGGTTCTGTTGCTACTCAGGTAATGAAAATATCATTTATAAATATTGTTTGAGAGTCAGCAAAAATTTTACATAAATATTGATAAGGTTAGAAAAGAAAAGAATATTTTTAAGATAACTGAAGTAATTAGATATAGAATGAAATTATAAGTTTCTTTCATTAAAAATATTAATTTTTAATTTAGATATAAGAAAAATAAATACTAAAAATCTATTTTTTTTTCAAATTTTTGATTTTACACAACCACATTCTATTCTTACTTCACAGGGAGCAAAAAAAAATTAAACTTTTTTTTTGCTATTAAAATATTTTATGTAATTAATGAATTTTTAATACATCCATTTATATTTTATTCATGTTGTAATGCAATAACTTAAAGAGACCAAAATTAATTGCTCAAATATAAATGCATTTTTATTGTTATATTTAAAGTAAAGCCAATTCTTTACATATATATATATAAATCATTTTAAGAATAGATTTCTACTCAAAAACAAAATATAGCATATAATTTTAATAAAAAATATATATCACAGGAAAAACATATTTAGTATTCTAATCATCAAGAATACTATTCAACCAATCATCTACATTAGTCTGTTTTTCTATACTTGGTTTTTCTTGCTTAAGTGTAATAGAAGACTTGCTCAAAGATAACAGAAAGTCTAAATCGTCAGAAGTGTTATCTATATTTTTCTTTTGGACATCAACAACTTTTTCTGGAATTGAGCTTTTTAATGATAAGCATGATGCTAAGGATTCAATTATATTTTCTGTTTTTTCTTCTAACACAAGGGGCTTTGTTTTTACATCTAACTCATTTGTTAAATCTGACTCATAGCTTTCAATAATATTTAAATTAGAATCCATTATTTCAGGCTTTTTAATGATTTCTTCAGGTTCAGAAAATGTTGGCAATTCATCTTCTGAAGTATATGATGATTTCCAATTTTCTGCATAAGACGTAAATTTTTTTAACTGGGTATCATCAAATATATCTTCAGGCAAATTCATACGTTTATGAAAAGGAATACATTTCAAAATGCATGCTAAATTTTTGAGATCTAAACTGAGAGATTTGTCATTAATGCAAACTTCATCCCATTCCTTTTCATCTTGTAGCTGCAATTGCGAGCCACCTGCATAGCTTAAAAGAACTTCAAAATCTTTTCCTCTGGTAGTATCTGCATGAGGATCATTAATAGGCTCATCATATTTTGTCCAGTTACTTGTCACAGATCTTTTGCTATACCTTTTATCTTGAACTAAATTATCTTCATTAACATCAGGCAAAGTAGATTTAGCATCATTATTTTTGGTTTGTGATTCAGTGTTTGGTTTGATTTTATTTTCCTGAAGGTTTTCACCTCCTCGTCTATTGAAATTCTTTCTCTTAGGACCTGGAGCCATCTGAAATATTGAAATTGTTGTAAGGTAAATTTAGCTCTTCCACCTTAAAATATTTTTACATGAAGTATAATTGGTTAGTTTCAATAAAATTGATCGATATTATTAATTTTAATATTGAATTTCTAATATTGTTTTCCTGATATAAATTTAGCCATGAAGTTAATAAATTATATACATTGTATTAATAGTTTTACGGCAGTTATTTCATTAAAGCCTCAATAAAAGAGAATACCAAATAATCAATATGAACTTTATAATTATTTTGAATAAGATATCTTGTTTTGTCACTCCATTAGTATTTTTGACAAGTACAATTAATTAATTATTATTATTATTTTTTTAATATTCTCACTCCAATGTTATTATATCACATATTCATGACGATTTATTCCAATAAATTGAACTGCTAATATTTTTGAATGACATTTAATTCACGATGTAACATACAAATGTGAGAAAAAGTCAAACAAGCAAACATCACAACTGGTTATATAAACCAATTATTTAGACAAATTAAAATATTTTGTTTTAATAATTTTACAGCTGAATTTAAAAAACCCAAATAAATAAGTGGGGAAAAAAAAAAAAGAAACCCCATGAAACTTAAATTAGTTAAGCTTTTTCTTGTCATAATTCAAAAAGCCGGTTGAATGATAAACATCTCACAATAATCCTTCCTTTTTTTAAAAACCCCTTCAATGCTTCAATCAAGTTAATTAAAAAAAAATAATAATAAGCTAAACTAAATAGAAAATTATAATGTAAAAGCAAAATATAAAACAAGAAACGAAAGCATACTTACCGTTTGCGTAGCAGAAAAATTTAAAACAACTTCACTTCACTTCATATATAACTACAATAAATTGATATATTTCATTCCCCATATACTCAACAATGACTACAAAAACACAAAATAAAATTTATACATGGTTGACTTATTTTTTTGTGATATACAAAGCAAAACTTAAACATGGAATGATTTTTCGTTTTAATTCTGCAAGAATTTAGTTGGCACATAAGAAAATCACAATAAATTATTGCAAAAACCAAAAGAATAAATACAAGATAGAATCAAAAATAAGATTTCATCGAAAGAGTGATTTTAAAAGATATATATAAATGATTGTCAGCTGAAAAGAAAGTGCAACAAATAAATGTCCCGTAATAATAACATATCTGCAATAGTCTCCATAATACAGATAAACAAACTGAAAAGTTGTTGAAATTAAAGTACTAATTCTTTCAAGAGCATCCATTGGGTGTTCTATGGGGATTATAGTCATTTCTAAAAATCGTTCCTCCAAAAGCATTCCATATGTTTTTAAGATTTAAATAAATAAAAAAAAAAAAGATTCATGTTATATCCATATTCTCACTTTTCAACGTGACTACTACTATACCTACGACCCGAAGGTTATTGCCCATAAAGAAACCTAATGCACAAAGAATATCTCAGGACAGTTGCACCTGAGGAAGGATCCATTGTACTTTTGTACTGCACTAATAGCTAATTACTTACTTATTTACTGAATTATTTTCTACTGATTTACTTTTCTACTGCACAATTCATCTTTATACTTCTGTAGACAAACACATAAGATACTACGAACTCAAATCGCATCAATTCAGCCAATCAGAAGTCTATTTTCATTCTTTCCTTCACGTTCTTATCTTCAAGTTAACATTAAGTTTCTATCATCTAGCGTTTTTTATAATTGTAAAAGAAAATATTTCTTACATGTGAATTATAGTTCATCATATTGTTGTAAATTTTGTAAAATAATATATAAAATAAATTTTTTCCATTAAAGTACTTGCAACATTTACAAAATTATTTACTATAGGATCATTAATAATTCATGGGGTTCTATCATGTTTCCATCGCTTTAAAGGAAAGTATTTGTTGTAGATGAGCTCAATATCATTAAAGCATTGTTATTTACCTTTTATTAGATACTAGAGGACCTGGTAATACTTCGCTGTAGCTAAATTGGAGTATATATATGAATTAAATAAATAGATTTGCAGTTTGAAATCAATTCATTTATTAAATTAAAATAATATAAAGTTAATTGTGTGGGATATATAATTTTTAATTTCTATTTCATTGCTGTTGTTTTTCTTTCTTCTATAGATTCTTAAATTATTTAACTGCACATAAGAATCCTATTTTTTTTTTTAAATATTTTTTTTTTATTTCATTCAAATTTTTGCATTCGGTGTCTTGGGACAAAATGCTTTCATTTTAAAGAAAATAAAATTAAATATTCAGAAGTAATAATAATAATGAATTTTAATAATCTTATTTGCCTTTTTTACATTTTTTTTGTTGTACCATGTTTAAAATTTTGTAATTAAACCAATGAACAATGTTAGTCTTTATAATTGACAATTTGTTACAGGGCAAATATTAAAAAAACTAAATGATTGTATCTAGTTTACCATACTTGATAGTAGAGAAAGCTACAAGGATGAAACATCGTGACTATCTCTCTCAGATAATTCCAGAATTCTTTGTGATAACGAAAAGATTATCATCTGTGGAGAACATGACTCCATTGATAAAATGCCCAGTATTTGTGTGTTTTGCATATCCAAATAGCATGATCGATGGGATACAATGTTCATTACGAAGGTAAATATTAAGGTGCCTGATTACAGTAAGATATGAAACTTGGCATCCTGTTATCACACATAGCTGCTAAGCACACTGTTACCCACTGATTGATAAGTGAACTATCACCTGTAAAACTATATGCCGATCATGTAGTGATATTTTTTAGGACAATCACCAATCTTTCCCACAAACCAGATCTATGTTTTGATAAGCTTTCCAAGTGAATGGAACGACACTGGATTAATATCAAGTGCTTAGTGTATATACATCACACTATACATCGCACACTTCAAGTTTACACATAATTTTCCCACTTTTGTAAAGTTAGATACAGATGATTCATGTTATGTATACAACTCACTTGAGTTTTCAGAAATTGTCCTTAATAGTCATTTCCATTCTTTCTTTCCTTAGCATTATATATTGCATGTATGCATCATTTGCTGCTTTTTAACTACTCTTATCAGACTTGTAATGCCTTGTTTTTACTATTAGTACATTAGCGTATTTGTGAATTACGTTTCTAAACCCTTCCCCCATCCGTTTGCAATATGAGCGTCAAATTGCGTGTTCCTTATGTAAATCGCCTAAAAGTGTCTTTCCATAGTCTTGTGCTCGATTTAAAATCACGACATTATTTAACTTTTACCAGTTAAGCTAATGAAGCAAACAAAAATTTGGTTTACCGTTAAATAAATGATTTTCAATTTCCTCACTTCTATTCCTTCTCTTAAAAAGAAAAAACAATTGATTATTAAACTAAGTGTCATATTATTAAGTATTAAATTTAATTCGTGCGAATTTTTCTTAAAAATGCATTTCAATCATTAAAAAAATTCATTAATACATTAATCAAAGTGTACATAGCAAGGCCATATATTTCCGCTTTACAGAGTCACATTTAATTAACCTATAACTTTTATCTGAAATAACTCTCAAGTCACTCAGGTAGCACTACAAATATGTTTTTATTGAAAAGAAAGGAATTTAATGGATTAGGAAATATGATAAAAGGAATTTAATGGACAAGGTTTTCAAAGTAATAGCCTTCAGAGGTTATCAATAGCCCCCCTCCCCCTAGTCACAAATTTGTCTGCCGCAAATTCAAGAGTTTCTTTTTAATGCCTACAAATGCATTAACTATGGAAATTTTGAGGCAAATAAGATCTGTCGGCTTTTTTCTTGCAAACCAAATCTTTCTTATGATCCCAATGATAGAGATTCATGTTTGATGAATAAGGTGGCCAATGCAATATACCAGGATAACTGTTTGGGTATTGATAAGCGATAACTCGGGTTCCAAGCTCAATGATAATGGACTCAAACGCACTGTGTGTTCTATGAAGAAGGGCACCTCCCTGCATGAACCAATATTCCCCAATGTTCATACTCAAATTAAGAATTTGGGAAAATAAAAACTCTCTCATTTTATCCTCAGAATATTACATAAATGTAGATTTACCGGCTTGCTGAAGATGCATCCCAGCCGAAACCCCGATTTCTGTAGGGTTACACCGGTTTCAACTGATGCATCCCGGTCGAACCTACAGTTTTGTTAGACTTCTCCACCAGTGGCTGTACTTTTGCAGTGGGTGTCTAGGGTATTTGACATGCAAAATGCAGTAATGGGACGTTACTTTAAATAAAGCTACGATATTTTACAATGATATTTACATTAACAATTAATTAAAGGAACAGCACCGTCCATTCTCTCGCTGCTTCACGCAGCCTCCCTCCAGAGTTCCTGCCAGCCATCTCTTCCGTGTCCATCTGCCGGGTTTCTTCTCTCATCCACGGGGACCCGCTCCCCTCTCGTGGGGTCAGAGTTGAAAGTTCAATACACCCCCACGTTGTAAACAGCTCTGTCAAAGACAAGCGACCGTAAGGTGTCGCTATCTGGTGATTACCAGACAAATAAGTCCCACATAAATACCAATTTTTAACAATAAAAATACGTTCAATTGAATAGGACATTTTCAAAATGGCTTGGAACTGACAAAGAACAATGCCTTCTCTCACTGCACGCATTCATTATGCCTCCTACTAAAACTCTGAGAAATTATTTCAGTTAAAAATTGTAGGTTAATTAAAGTCAACCTGTATCTGGCGAATTCTTTGTCGAAAGAACGACTCGTCTATTGAAGCTATTCTCAAATGAAACCAACTTTCAACTTCTTAAGAAAAGTGCTTTTTAGACCGGCCATACGAAATCAATCAAAACAAGTGGAAATTGAAGAATCTATGACTGTAGAATATGACAGGTCGTATAGGACTTCCCGTCGAAGCGTTTGCTAATAGTTTTTGACTTTCTTCGAAACATGTGGTCAACCATTCTAATGTTGAAAATGACTTTGCTGTGTTTTTCATGCTATTCTGAATATCTTTCTTTCAGTGGTCCACTCAAATGCATCAATAGCAGTAATGGCTCACTTGGCTTTAGAGCGTCATAATTTCCCCCCGTCTGATTAAGGTGCTCTTGGATTTTCGTATCAAAACCACCATTTTTGACAAGTTCTTTCAGTTGGTACTCGTAAACTTCCACAAGGATTCGATGCGCTTCAATTGTATTTTTTTCTAATTAAAATAGGAAACTAAAACGTCATGTAATTGTTTTTTTGACACGATAATATATTCAGAAATAACTTTTTTTCAATCCATTACAAATTCAACATATTCAAAGCTTTGTTGTTCAACCTGAACGGAAATGGCGCATACTAAATATAGCCTAATGACGTTTGTTTAAAATGAAGTATTTATCAGTTTCAAATGTCATTAATATGTGCTACGCTACTGGAACTTGAATTAAGTTTATTATTTAATAACGTTTTATTCAATTATTTATGAGCAATATATGAAAACTAAATTTTTAAATTATAATTTATGTAATTGTAATATTATATTAATTATATTATTATATTATTAAATAAGAAATTCGTTTATTATTTATAACTAATTAATGTATGCATTAAAATACAAGAATTAACCAGCATAATTTAATTTTACGTTGCAAAGGAAATTTAATATTAAAATGTTAAAATTCAACATTTGATAAAATTCTAAATTAACTTTTTTTGAAAATCACAATGGAATATCATAAAAGACCTAAATTATACTGAAATCTTTAATGTTCAACAAGCAATTTTGGGCAGTTTACAAATTAAATGCTTAGTGTACCAAAAGGATTTTTACAGTATCTTTTGAGGGATCAAGTATATCAAGAGGGATCCTTAATATTTTACAAGGTAAATCAAAATCAAAAAAAAAACTTTGAAGCATGAGAGAAAACCAAGGCAAATAAATTTTTTTTTTTTTTTCTATAATAATGTATGAGCAATGAGAAATTGCTAAACACTAGCAAATAGCACTAAATAAAAAAATATTATTAACACATTCTAGTTCTTTTATGTGAATTGAATTTCTTATTGTTTTGTGCACATTTTTAATAAAAGAAACATCAGCATGCGGTTGTTCAATGGAAATTAAAAATCAAATTTTATTCATTCAATAAATGTTTTAAAATAAAACTGAGAAATAATTTCTTACGTTCCTTATTTCGAAACAAAATACATTATTAGCAAGAATTGGCGGGTACAGTGAATAAAATTTTTGGTGGGTAATAAATATTACCAATTTGATTTGATGGCAATAGTTTTTTTTTTTGTTCTAATGCAGCTGGCAAACAATTAGACAGTTGTCTTTGATGCATCGACATTACAAACTTAGCACTACCCAGGGAGTGCGTTTAGCTTGAAAAATAAGATACGGAAGCGGATTAACAATACCCCCGCAACGCTCATGTTAGACCGGGAATACGGTTTAAAGTGGATTCCGAATCACTACAAATATCCATGGCACCGTCGGGACTCGAACCCGAAACCTGTGGTAACGAGCGCTAGCCACTCGGCCATTGATGGCAATAGTTATCGTTTCCTTCCTTCTATCTGAAGACCACAGTCTATCGGCTGTAGAGAATTTTGTGCAGATGATGCTAAGTGAACGATGGTTTTATTAAAAGTGGTCCATATCCTCATTGGGGAACTGAATGTGCTGAAAAAATGTGATAATCACTGCATTTTCATCTTTGATGATAATTTTTTTTTTTTTTTAAATCCTTTTTTACCCTGCACAATGCTAAATTTGTTTATATATAGGGAAAAGTTTATATTCCTCTCAGTGAAGTTAAAATTTGAGACTTCTACCTGAATATCAATTGCTTTTACCGATTGCCGTATTTAGTTACCGGTTAAAGAGGACATTTAACAACATAAAAGCTTTTAAATTTTATTCAAATTCAGTTTTCTTGTAATTTATTGAAAGATGAATCCTACTGCTTCGAATTGTTAACAATCTATAAATGATCTGAATATATTATAAATTTGTATCAAATTGGCGAAGTTTTTTTGTAATTTCACCATGCAAAGAATTTTCTTTCAATGTAAGTTTCGCAATAGATACTCGCTGATGGGTAGAACGCATTCATTGCCACTGGTATTTTCTTCTCATCTGGATATTTAATGTTTATAATTATTTAGAATTCAACATCGATTAAAAACAAGACAATTTTCACCGTAAAATTTTAAAGAATGGGAAATAAAACATACATCATCATCAATGGCGAAACAGCCCCATGGCGGACAAAGGCCGTCTGCCTACTGGCAGATTTCTAGATAGGAGATGTTTTTCTTTTTACTGGGTGGGGTCGTCAGCAATACGCCCAATATTCATATTAGACCTACGGCTTAAAGTGGATTCCGAACCACTACAAACATGACACAACAAGGACTCGAAACCGAAACCTAGGACACCGAGCTCCAGAGTGCTAGTCACTTGGCCATAAGACTCCATATAAATACATATAAAATAAAAATTACTTACTTTTGTAACCGTGCTTCCTCCTATACACTGGCTAGGGAGCCGCCCTGCGGCGTTCAGGAGAAATGGCCAGTCGGCTTAGAGACTCCCACTCGAGAGGAAGTAAAGTGCAACCTGAGCTTCCGCTGAGAAACATTTAGCTTATAGTCTCTCATCAAGAGAGGAAATATACACTGAAGAGCCAAAACCATTATGACCACCTGCCAAAAACGAGTTGGCCCACCTATGGCGCGCAACACAGCTTCAACCCGCCTTAGCATGGATGCCACAAGTCCTTGGTAGATGGCCAGAGACAGATTGTACCAGATGTTTAAGCAACGGTCACGTAAATCCGAGATATTGCGAATTGGTGGTCTTTGAACTTTGAGCTGCCGTCCCAGGACATCCCAAATGTGTTCTATCGGATTGGAATCCGGTGAGTTAGGCGGCCAGGACATTAACTGGAATTCAGCATCATGTTCCTGGAACCACTCCAACACAATTTTAGCCTTGTGACAAGGGCGTTGTCCTGTTGGAACATTCCATTTCCAGCTGGAAAAACAGAGGCCATGTAAGGGTGCAACTGGTCCGCAATGATGTTCAGATGCCCTGTAGCATTCATGGTTTGCTCTACCACAACCTGGTTTCACCGTCATTCATCCACTTTGCATAAGTACTAACAACTGTAGATCGCGAACAACCCACGAGTCGTGCAGTTTTGGAAATACTTGTTCCGAGCCTTCGAGCCATTACAATCTGCCCTCTATCAAAGTCGCTTAGATCCGCAGCCTTTCCCATCACACACAGAAGTAAGTGAAAGAATGATTCTCCAGACTCTCCAGCAGCAGTTAAATACCACTTCCACCTGATCACGTGCCTTCCACGTCATCCAGGCGAGTTCATTGCAAATGTAGGGGTGGTCATAATGTTTTGGCTCTTGAGTGTATTTAGTGCATGCTGGGTCATCAGTTGGCCCTATAGACTCTCCCAGGAGAGAAAGTATATTTCGCGCATCCTGCGCGATTTAGAAAGTAGTGTCCTTCCACTCATCTATAATTATCTGCCTTTTAATGTGTTAAATATTGTATGCCTGTAATTGTACGTGTGTGTTTGTGCGGATGTAAATATAACTGTCTTTCCAAGTATCTCAACAATCTGGTTGCAGTACCCAGTTACAATCTGGTTGTTTTTCCTGCACACTACGCTTTCAGGAAATAATAAATTTCGATGAAATATATTAAAAAACTCGCATTATAAATAGAGTAGCACTGGTTTGCTACAACGACAAAGAACGAATTAAATAACTTTGGATGGGTAAATATATATTAGTTTAATTTTCATTATATTTTGAGACAAAAATGAAGTAAGCATAATTTGTGGTTTTTTTTTTAAATTTTTATTTCAGAAAATACATTCGAAGTAATTATTCAACAACATTATAAGTAAAGAAATTTTGCAAATCTTTTGCATGTATAAAATTAGATTATAGAATGCAATTTTTATAAGACTTAAGGAAATTTCTTGTGTATTATAAATATCATCTCAAAATAACCAGCTGTTCGATTAGAAAAGATTTGAAATTGTGTAGATAAAATGTTACCTTAACGTTGAAAATCTTGACTTTCAGCAAAATTTTTTGTTATGCTCTAAAAACAGTTTTTAAACATGAAACATAATTTTAGATTATGAAATCAATACTTGCAATGATTTTACTAAAGGTTATTATTTTGATTCACACAAAAATTAAACATCTAATATAAAATGTGCTTTATAAATAATTTCAGAAAGAGTACAAATAATAATGATAGAAATAATAAGAGTGATACAAATAACAATAATAAAGAAATTAAATTAAATCTGGTTCTTTAAATGATATGTAATAATTAATAAGTTAATATTAAAAAGATATATATTTAAATAATGCAACTGCCCCCCAAAAAAAAAAAAATTACATATCTGATAGATAAAGCATTAGATGCAAATTTTATCATATATATTGATGATGCTTTTTTTTTTTTTTCTGTTTCTAAAAAGTAATAGCACAATTTTTTTTTTTATTAAAGGAATTTTACTTTAATCTTGATTTGATTGAAAAATTCTAATGGATTACATTAATTTTGTGAAGATTTAGAGCAAATACAGCATCAGTACAAGAATCTCTCTTTGGGATAGCAATGATATCAGTTTTAATGTATAGGTCAAATTTCAACATTTTCCATTTCGTATCTTATCTACACCTACATATGCAAATTGCAATGTACTTCACTTTATATATATATAAATAAATAAAGTGAAGTAGTATATATATATATACATGCATACATACATACATACATACATACATACATGCATACATACATGCATACATACATGCATACATAAAGAGCACAAACATCAACCCAAAAAAGCAAAGAACTTCTTGGGAGTGAGCTAAAAACAGATACAATTTTGCTCAATCATAGCCACTACCGATATTCGTGATACGTAAATTGTATAACGAAACGATCATAATATTCTCAATATAAAAACTTTCAAGTGCCTCTCTCCATGTCTTAAAAAGCCTCTCCTCTTAAGAAAGAAGAAGACAAAAAAAATTTTTTTTCGAGATCTGATCTGCGCATACGAAACTGAAAATCATTACACTAACAGAAATGCAAAAGGTTGAGCAGCAATAACTGAATTAGCAGAAAAAAGTAAAATTTATAAAAATAAAAAGCAGTGTATGGAACGTATTGTCCATGAAATTTGTAAAACGCATTTGAAATTAATAAAATTAATTTGTTTTTATAAAAATGCAAAAGTAATTAATTATAATATCCTGAGGATAGCTTTACAGCCCCCCACACACAATATATATGTATGTATGTATACACTGAAGTGACAAAAGTCATGGGATAGCAATATGCAAATTTTCAGATGGCAGTAGCATCGCGTAGAACAGGTATAAATGCGCAGTGCTTTCGCAGAGCTTTCATTTCTGTTCAAGTTATTCATGTGAAGAGGTTTTGACGTGATGATGACCGCACGACGGGAATTAACAGACTTTGAACGCGGAATGTTAGTTGGAGCTAGACGCGTGGGTCATGCCATTTCGGAAATCGTTGGGGGAATTCAACATTCCCAGATCCACTGTGTCAAGAGTGTGCCGAGAGTATGAAATTTCAGGCATAACATCCCACCACGGACAGCGCAGTGGTCGACCGCCTGCACTTAACGACCGAGACCGGCGACGTCTGCAAAGAGTCGTAAATTCTAACAGACAAGCAACACTGCGTCAAATAACCTCAGAAATCAATGTGGGACGTATAAGGGACTTGTCTGTTAGAACTGTGCGGAGAAATTTGGCTTTCTTGGGCTATTCCAGCAGAAGACCGACTCGAGTGCCTTTACTGACAGAACGACATCGCTTGCAGCGACTCTCGTGAGCACGTGAGCATATCGGTTGGTCCCTAGATGAATGGAAAACCGTGGCCTGGTCCGATGAGTCACGATTTCAGTTGGTAAGAGCTGATGGTAGGGTTCGAGTGTGGCGCAGACCCCACGAAGCCATGGACCCAAACTGTCAGCAAGGCACTGTTCAAGCTGGTGGTGGCTCCGTGATGGTGTGGGCTGTTTTTCATGGCATGGACTTGGTCCTCTGGTGCGACTGGACCGAACATTGACTGGAAATGCTTTTGTTCAGCTACTTGGAGATCACTTTGCAGCCATTCATGGACTTCATGTACCCAAACAACGATGGGATTTTTATGGATGACAATGCGCCATGTCACCGGGTCACAACTGTTCGCGATTGGTTTGAAGAACATTCTGGACAATTCCAACGAATGATCTGGCCACCTAGATCGCCCGACATGAATCCCATCGAGCATTTATGGGACATCATCGAGAGGTCTGTTCGTGCCCAAAATCCTGCACCATCAACGCTTTCACAATTATGGACGTCTATCGAGGACAGCATGGCTCAATATTCCTGCAGAAGACTTCCAACGACTTGTTGAGTCCATGCTATGTCGAATTTCTGCACTTCGCCGGGCGAAAGGAGGGCCGACACGATATTAAGAGGTATCCCATGACTTTTGTCACTTCAGTGTATATACATACATTATATATATATGCATATATATATATATATATACGATGTTAGAAAGGGTGGTAAGCAATCGTTGATGAAATGACTTACAATTTCTTAGTAGAAATGTAGAGAAAAAGCCCAAAAAAGTGGAGAATTTTAGGAAATGGTAAACTACGGAAAATGTTTTTAATGAAGTTTATTAATGATGATGCTTTGCAATATTTTTTTGATACAGTTTGTAAATCCATTGATAAGAGAAATTCTTCCCATTTGTCGAACATGATTATTTGTGAGGATTTTGAATGCTAATATTGATAACAAGAATATCAGATTAATGGTTATTGGTATTAATTTTTTAAAAATCAAATTCAATGGATAAATGTTATGACAGATTTCATGAAAATTTGGAAAGTTGAATACATTTAAGTCGTTTACATACCTAAAAGCCTCTTTGTGAGTTAGACAGTAATTTTTTAGCATTAGTGCAGGTAAAAATTAGGGAGCATTGATTTAATATTTAGTTCCTCGTAACAATGCAATCAGATCTATGAAAAAAAGGATGTAAAGAATCTTATTGTAAATGAGATTATTAGAGAAACAGTGACCACAGAGTTTCACCATTTCTTGAAATTTTCCATTAGAATATTTCGTTAGTCATTTAAAAGCTCATTTAAGGAATATTGGAGATTTTAAGAGGAGTGCTGGTAAAGAGATTCTTAAAATCAAGGTAAAAAATGATATTTTTTGAAGAATATTAAAAACATTTTTATAAGATTAAAAAACACATCTTCATATAGAAGTGTCATAGTCAGTAGAACGATAAGCTATAGAGATTTAAAAAAATTAGGATATACTGTTACATAAGGACATTTAATGGAGCTGTCACTGATATTGAAGAATGTATTAAAAGTAACGATCTTTTAGACCACATGAAGAGACGTTTATATAGATTTGTATGTAGAAGAATCATTGAGTTTTTCCTCTTGCGATTTGAGGGTCTGAATGGGGGCACTTTAGGTTTTTGTATAGAAAATGTCATTACGGTTTTGTTATGTTGTGTAATCTAATCCTCAGCATCCTGCATTGCGGGATTGGCATTCCATGAGTAGTCTACTCATGGATGGAGGCTAAGGAGACAGCTTCTGTTGTGATGGAGCACTCGTAGGTAGAAGACTGACTTTTCCCAGTTGCTGAAGAAAGAGGACAGTTCCTTCCGCGAGGACTTTTGGGAAACTACCACACATTTGTATCCCTGTAAATTCCTACCAGGTAGTTCGATTATAGAGGCAAGATTCTGAACATCCCAAACGCCACCGAAGCATCCTCTTTTTTTTGAATTATTGTCTACAACAAAGCCGCCAATGGACTGAACCTCATCCCTAATGCTCACCCGCGGCGCAAGTTGCCACTGAGCCACAAGTCAGGTCTCGGTTTTGTCGTAATATGACTGTGGGACTGTGAAGCACGTTGTAATTTACGTGTAATTAAGCATTGATGTACATTTTGATTTAGAGATTATTTTTGTTTTTGAAAAATATGCATGATTCTAATTCATTCCTTGCCAGTTTTTGATATTCGCAGCCTTCTTTCTTCTCTCTCTATATAAATATGTGTATATATGTATATAACGTATCATAAATTAATATGAACGAATGAAGAAGCTTGTAATTTTGAAATTTGAATCATTAGTACCAGCGAGCAAGAGAGTTGTGCAATACGTCTGAAGACTATGAGAGTGGTTGGGCTTTTATTAATTAGATAGTATTTATGTTGACAGTTTGCAGAACGGAAAAGGAAGTAATTGAGAAGAAGATAGAAAATAAATGTTTAATTCGCCATTATAGGAAAGAAATATTGTGTTAAATTAGAAAGCAAAGTCGGAAAGTATATATTAGTGCAGTAACAGAACTTGGAATGTGCAGCTCAGTAATAAAAAAGGTGTTATTATATTGAAACGTATATTAACACATGATTGATGATGACCCTTTTTTGATATATATGTATACTAAAAGAAAAATAAATCCTTTTAAAATTCGACTGTGAATGAAAAAGCTTTACTTCTTACAAAGTTTCATATAAAATAGACAGATGTAAAAAAACTTCACACCATTGGTGAAGAGACTGCTTTCTAATTGCAATTGAGCTTGTAGAACCAATGTTTGGTGATAATTTTTCGAACAATTGTAGTACATATCTCTATGAAATAATACTGTTACCCATCGAATTCGCGATTTAGAATGTACAACATCAGATTTTCGGGAAGTTGCCTGAAAAATTGTTTTCAATTAAGTTTGATGAGGAACAGATATCATTAGAGATCTTCATTTCATTGCCTATGTTCGATATTGTGATGATAGGTCAGCAGCAGAAAAATTACATTTCTACAAATCTATAGAACTCTAAGCAACTGCAGTAGTGTTATTTGCTGTCTTAAAGGATTTTGTAAACGAGTCAAAAATCGAGTGGAAAAATTGCGGCAAACGATGGTGCTCGTTCATTGTCTGGATAATTTCAATGTATACAAGTATTTGTGGAACAAGAATCTTCACGATGTGTCTGGTCACATGATCCATAGAGAAGCTCTGGTTTCCAAAGAAATGAGACCTGGTTTTGAATATTGTACTAATGACGGTTGTAACCGTAGTAAATTATATAAAAATGAAATCCCTAAAAATCAAGAATCTTTTCTGTACTTCATAAAGACGTGGGTGCAATACATTTAGAGTTTCTATTTTATTGTGAGACGAGATTGAAAATTTTGTAGCAAGTGGTAAATTAATTAGGAATTAATTGGCAAGTGGTAAATTTTACAACGTGTTTATGTATTAAGAAATGAAATCGCCATTTTTCTAGAAGAGAAAAACGTTATTTGTGAAAAAATGGAGGCATTGATTGACATATTTGTGTAATTAAATATCGTGAATCTTCAACTCCAAGGGGCAAATACACATATGCTGGATGCGAGAAGTATTCTAATGCTTTTACGTTAAAAGTTAATGCTTTTTATTGAAAACTGGAATTGTGTAACAGAAACTAAAGCAAAAAACCTAGAAATGTAAATGTAAATGAAAATTCACAAATGTAAATGACTATGTTAAAATTTCAAGGTAGAAGAATGACATGTGAAAGTTGTTTTTGTAACAATTGAAAATCTTTTAGCCATGCTGCCAAAGTATTTTAAAATGTATTTTCTGGCAGAAAACAACTTGGTAGCAAATTATTAGTATGTTAGGGTTCCATTTCAAAATACTACTGAAGGTATCCCAATTGCCAACGAAGAAATTTTCATAGACTTCGCTGCAAGTAGCGAAACCAAATGACAATTTAGTATCTCACTTTGAATTTTAAGCAGGGGTGGGTGATGAGTTTTGTGCTCTGAGGGGAAGAACATTTCGTATACTATTACTATTTTCAACATCCTGTCTGCACAGATCGGATTTTCTTCTGTGGCTGCTTTGAAGACAAAATATAGATTTCAACTAAATATAGAACTCACAGTGATTATTTCTAATATTAAATCTTCCTTCGAGAAATTTTTGCTCTGAAAGACAAGCCCAAAAGTGTCCTAATAATTATTGAGCTTGTTTCTAACTTACCATAGATAAGTTAATTATTAAATACGTTGTGCAGTACTGATACAATCCTGTTTATGAGTGTATTGTATCAGTATAAATGTGTATTTAATTTTATACTATATCAAAATATATTTTGTTTTGCATTCCTTTCAGTAAATAAATCAATATTTTAATAATACTTTCTTTTCAATATGCTCGGGCCCGCATTTTGTGTTATCCTGCCTCCATCCTAAAGGGTTCGACCCCACAGGTTGAGAATCGTTGCAATAAGGTGATTGAATTTTTGGAAGTTTTATCTTTGTTTAGAGTAATGATATTAAAAACTGACCTATTCGTTTATCATATTTTATAAAATCCCAGAATAATAATAACAATTACATTGGTAATTAATAGTTTCTTAGAGTTCTGCAGTGGAATGCAGGTGATTGTTCCAAAACAAGAGAGAGGATAATTAAAAGACCCCTAGGCGCTCCTTCTTTGAGGATGTTGCAGCTAGAAGTAGTCACATGCCCTGGTATGATCATATTCATGATATCCCTGAATGGCATACAGAAATATCGGTGGCATTGCTACGACTTTTCAGTAATCACGATTGTCTTCGCAAGCATCTTCAGATAATTAAACTGACTCCTTGACCCTCTCTGTCACCTGTGTGATAACTAGGGAGAAAGTATATGTCTCATATTACATTATGTTCTGCACTGCCTCCTGTTTCTTTATAAAAGCCTTATTGGACTGCCAGACTTAAGTGGATAGATTAACTGATGTCATTTATTTCTATCTTGGTTTTTTGTATCTATTAATATATGTTCTCCTGTTAACTTGTCATTGAAAAAAACAACAACATTGGTAACTAAATTTTACTTATTTCAGGCATCGAATATAATATTAATAATTTTAAATTTATAATGTTATGCCTTCCGAAAGGATACATAAAGTTTTAATAAACATTAGTTGTAGTTTTTTTTTTTTATTTATTGAAGACGAACAAGATCTAGCAAATAAGTATAGTAGAAAATTTTTGTTTTTTATATCATGTTTTCTGTTTGAAAATACTAAAATTTAAATATTTTAACTTCAATATTTAAAATACATAAATATTTTATAAATAAATGAATATTTTATTTAATGTTTGAAAAAATTACCATTATTATTTTTTTGCATAGTTAAAATTTGATAATTTTACGAACATTTAATAAATGGAAAGAATATAAAGCTTTTTTTAAAAACAACTATTGTTTTATTATTTAATTAAATTAGAAAAAAATCTTGTTCAAAAATATTAAAATAAAACGAAAATTTTTTTTTTTTTGAACATTTCTTTTGAAAAAAAAATCTAATATGAATGAAATATATTATGAATATATAAAATTATTATGAATTAAATATTTACTTATCACTCGAATTCAATAATCCTACAAAATTGTCAGCATACTATATGTTTTTAATTAATTTTTTTTCAAGTGATAAATATAAAATTTCAATTGATAAAAAGAATGGAAATACTTAGAAAAGGTATTCACCTTCATTGGTGTAGTAGTAGTAGTCATATTAGACCGGGACCTACGGTTTAAAGTGGATTCGAACCACTACGAACATCCATGGCACCACCGGGACTCCTCGAACTCGAAACTTGTGGCACCGAGCATTAGAGAGGTACGAATGATATAATCAAATAAATATTTGCCAATAAATAACAACTGTGCTAAAATGTCTTGAATGTGAAAATAATCGAGTACAAAAATAAAATACTTTTTAAGCTACAGTAAGAAAATCATGGTTAATGAGCATTCAAAAATTCAATAAAGTTAGTTTTTAATTTATTATAACAAACAAGCATCGCTTAATTAACTCATTAATAAAATCAATGACTTCATGTAGGCACATTACATAAAAAAGTAACATTGATTAAAAAAAAAGTGTGAATATTATAAAACTATTTTTTGTAAGAGATATTCATAATCAGCCTTTGGTTTTAGTCAATTTCCTTCTTAATTAAGGTGCTGATCTCTCCTTGGGGAGTTACGGACTCTTGTTTCTGGACCTTTAGAAAGCTTTGAAAAATTTTTTTGAATATTTATTAACGACAATTTTTTAATTGTTTCTAAAAATATTTTAATGATTCGAATGTCCGACTCGTGGCTCAATGTTAACGTGTGGCGCTGGTGAGTATTAAAGCTGAGGTTCAATCCGCTGGCAGTTTTGTTGTAGACACTGTTTCAAAAAACGAGGAAACTCGATGGAATTTGTGATGTTCAGCATCCTACCTCATTAGTCGGACTCCCTGGTGGAAGTTTTCCGGGTTTCTCCCATATGATACACAAATGCGGGATAGTTCCGCTTAAAAATGTCCTCCCGGAAGGCCTTGCCCTCCTTTATCAGCGACACAGAGCCAAGTCAGATTTCTCCATCCCAACTTAAGCTGCTTCCTTTCCCCTCTATCTATGAGTAGACAACTCGTGAGATGTCCGCCCCGCATTGTAAGACACAGGATTATGATCCGATCACAACATGATCCGAATTTGTTTAGCATACATGGTATTAAATAATCGTTCAAGAAGTACTGTATAAAGTGTTAGGAATAGTATACAAGGCGTACTTGGAATTTTCTCAAAAACGAAGAAATCAATCACACTGAATTTAGATTCATATATCATTTATTCCTCGTTCTATTAGATTCATATACAAGGAGAGACTAAGCATTTGTATATAAATTTTATTGATTAATTTATGCATACATTATACATAAATGTAAGGAAAATGTAACATTTTGGATCTAAAGAAAAAAACAAGTAATATAAAAATTTTTTTTTAAAGTCAATTCCTACTTTTTTTCACTCTATTGCAGAAAGTCCTTTATAAATAATTTTCATTCATTTTTTTTAAGTTTATCTGGCGCCCTCTATTGGTAGATATATGCACCTTAAATCTAAAAAACTAAAATTACTGAATCAATATTTGAAAAAACTGTATTAACATCCAGCAAGTTAAAAAAAAATGTATTTGAACTTGAGGGGATGAATAAAAAGTATTTTATGAACGATTGAAAATGTGAACAAAATATATATAGGGAGGGTGTGAGCTAATAGAAGGAAATGAAATTTTTTTTTGTGTACATAAAGTGTTTTGTAATGAAAATATGAGTTTTGTAAAAGCATAAAACTTTACAAAAAACTTATTGTAAAGCTTTTTATACATACCAATAAAAACTTTTTAATTAATCTTTATACTTCTTTAAATAAAAACTTCACTAACTTACAGTTCTTTCTGTTAGCAAAAGATAATGTGTGCCCATTATTGAATAAGATTGAGCTCTATTTTTCTTAGTTATTAAAAAAAAAAATGTATTACATTTTTTGGCATTTTTCGGCTAGCGCTATTTTTCCTCAAAATAGAAGGAAATTTTTAAGTATGTGATGTTGAAATGTAGTAGATAAAAATGGCTTTTTAAAATTTTCATAGTTCCATAGTTCCGTAATTAAACCACACACACACACAGGTAGATATGTGTTCGTAAAAATGAATTAAATTAAAAAACTACTATTTGAATAGTGAATAGTGCTAATGGGGCCTGTATGGCCGAGTGACAAGCTTTGCTCTGTTCCATGGTTGTTGTAATAGTTCGGAATCCACTTTAAACCGTAGGTCCCGGTCTAATATGACTACTACTACTACACCATTGAAGGTGAATACCTTTTCTAAGTATTTCCATTATTGTTTGTAGAACAGATACTTAACTTGAAATCGATCTTTAAAGATCGGGTTTTTTATTTCCGATTCTTATTTTGTATTCTGATTTTTAAAAGTTGAAACAATTTATGTCTATAAAAGTAATTATAAAATGTCGATATTTAACTTTGCTGAATTAAACATCTGGTACTCGGTATTGCAGGTTTTGGGTTCGTGTCCCGAGGGTGCCATGGATATCTGTAGTGGTTCGTAATCCACTTTAAATCGTAGGTCCCAGTCTAATATGGCTGTAGAGCGTTGGGCGTAGTGAGGACAACCTCATAAAAAACATGCCTGAGACATCCTAAAGACATGACATCAAAATGACATCTCCATCTCCTGTCTAGAAATGTACCAGAAGGCAGACGGCTTGGCCCACCAACGGGCTGTTGCGCCACTGATGATAAATAGTGCTAATAGAAAATTAATTTATTATGTCAAAACCCATCATTCCTATAACGAAGAAAAATTTGATGCGGAAAAAGTTATGAAGTTTTTATGTACAAAAAAAAATAATGAGAATTAAGGAATAAAAGTTTTACACTAAGCAAATGTTTTTATTTTTTTAAAATTAAAATTTATTGAAAAAATTTATAGTTTCTAATTATTTAGAAACTATTTATTTTTGAATGTATTTATGTTGAAATATCGAAACTATTTATATTTATTGAAACTATTTATTATTTATATTTTATATTTATTACCATTTATATTTTATATTGAAACTATTCATTTTTTCTGGCTAAAAGAAATTATTATCACAATGTACTGAAGAATATCAAGTTTACCTCTAGAATTTCCCTTTTACATTTGTAGTAGCACTTTTAGATCCGCATCCAGGAGCGTGGAAACCCACCCATAAAAATGGACCCTCCCAGCGTGCGTAAAGCTGCGCCTTTCGTCGGGCTTCCCATTCACACAAGAGCGGAGTCCCAATTGACGCCGGGACAGCGTGCTTCTCGGTCGGACACGTAACAGTGCGCCGGACTTTTTAAACACCTTGTTCGTGTTTGTCTTCATTGCGTTTAGTGACAGTATCGAAGAACCCTTCTCATTGGAGGAGAGAGTGCGGACGATGATAAGAGCTTCTAGTTTTATTCGTTTCATCGTTTAGTGCGCTTAAATTAAAAAAAAAAAAAAAAAAAAAGAAATTGACACTATTTTTTTGACTCTGTGATAAATTATTGTAAATAACCTAATAAAGGCGAAGGATTACAGCATGTTTCCAAGATTTTAAGACTTAATTAACTATTTGAAAAGTTTTTAAAGGTAAGTGCATGTGTGTAATGTGATATTTGTAGAAATTTAGCATGTGATTCGATTCTTCAAAATAATATACAGTCTGAAATTATGAAAAAAGATGTTCATTTTTTAATTAAAAGATAATTATTTATACTATATCTTTAATTGTTATTTTGTGCTCGTCAATAATGGTGAAAATAAAATAAATTTGTTAAGTTTGTTGTACAAAACTTACCAACTTGTAGATAAAATTTAAGTTTATAAAAATTTTGTTCTAAATCAGGGGTGGCCAACCCAAATGATCTTGCGGGTCACTTTAGAAATTTATTCTAACTCCGCGGGCCGCATATAAAATTATATATCCCCATATTAGATTGAGATCTACTATAAAATTTTTTTTTTGGAGTGAAAAATTGTAACATAATGAGTTGTTATTATTGTGCTTACTATTATTATTACATGTAAACATAGATAATATAGTAATAATGATACTAAACGCACGTTGTAAAAAAAAAAGATATAACATTAAAATGAAATATAAAAAAATATATAAATATAAACGAAATAAAATAATTAAAGTGAAACTTAGAACCTGTTTTATTAGATGTTCTAAGATGCGCGCGTATCATGAGTTCGCAGAATATAATTTAATTATTCCGCGAACTCATAAATGAAACAGGCAATATCTGTCATATGTTCGCAAGAATATTATTTTAAAATCAAAGTTAATTTTTCTCATATTTTCGACAGTTAATTTTTGAATATATGGATGCATATATAATGTATGTTTTTAATGCATTGTTTTCCACTACTTTGGATATTGTAAAATAAACATATTTTGTAAAAGTGTGATAAATCTCACGGGCCGCAAATATGTTCAAGGCGGGCCGCGGGTTGGTCGCCCTTGTTCTAAATGATATTTGATTCGTGTATGGTCATTAATTTTTTTATTATGGTAAAAGAACTTTAACATTCAATTTTTTTCCGATGGCTAATTTTTGAATTAAATATACAGTTTTATCTGAAATAAATTCTGAAATGCGATATGATTCGTGATATGAAAATGCGATATAATGCGATAAGATCTATTGAATCCTGTAAAATTAACTAAACAGACATGGTAATAAATGATACTGGTCCAAACATTAATAATTTAGGATGCATTTTAAATGCTTCAATAATATCTACTATTTATTTTATTCAGAAATTTATAAATAAACTTTTAGATGACGTATTTAAAAAATTTTTAGTATAAGGAAATTATTGAGTTATAAATATTTATATAAATTTAAAATAATTACTATTGAATTAATTTAAAAAAAATTCTTTAATAGTAATTGTAGTGCTGAATTTACCATTAAACTATTTTTCTAAAGATATATATGTGTTCAAAAAATAATTAGTTTTAATAATGAATATTAATGCAAACATATTTTATACTTGTATTTCTGCAAATTTTTTTTTTTTTTAAATATTAAAAAATTTCTTGATTGCAAGTTGAATAATATATTTCTAATGGATTTATAGCGACACATTTCAAGTTTATTGCAGATTATGATGGACGATACAAAATAAAATAAAATTAGTTTACAAACTTATCGATAGTGTGAATGTAAATCAAAAACTGTAAAACTAGCCAAACCATAAATGTAATTGAATTTGATCGATAATTAAATAAAAAGCAACAATTAACGCTATTCATAGTAATTCAAACATTATATATTAAATTTTTGATCTTTCTAGTTGTTGTTTGGAAAATTACTAACAGAAATCACGGCTGTTTTTCATTAATGAATAAATAAAATAAATGTGGAAAAAAACTTAAAAAATTAGCAATTAAATATGAAAACAAAGTATTTCAGCGTATAAAGGTGAGGAAAATTTCGAATATACTTAATAAAACTTCATTCTGAATTTTAAAACAAACGCAGCTTAGGAATATTTTTATGTAATTTGAAAGGAATTAAGGGAGAGTTTTTGCCCAGTTACAGTGATACTAAATCTTTACAATAAATTTTCTAGCTGAACGTGCTCATCTAGAAAATTACTACAAGAGCGAGGAGGAATAAATTCGTTAAAAGTAAGATGCATATTTTTCAAATTAAGAAATTAAAATTTTGTTAACTTTTGATATTTTTCTCTTGCTGAATAAAGAAATATTGGTAGTTGGTAAAATAAATAAATAAAGAAACTTTTATAGATGTATTTTTTCATATAATTTGTAAGTTATATCAGTTTTCATCAATACAATATCCTTCAATATTTAAAAATCAATATAAAGTAATATATAATTTTTATATCATTTCAAAAGAGTATCCATATATATTTTTAAATACTGATTTGGTTGATAATAAAAAAAAAAATGATCTTAAAATTTACCAATGGCGTTCATTGTAATAGCATCTAAAAACTCTCTATTAATTTCTGAAACTTAAGAAATGATTGTTCTTGAAGTTGATGTCTGGAAAATTACTAACATAAATCACGTTTGCTTTTCATTAATGAATAAAAAAATAAACGTGGAAAAAAATTAACAATTAAATATAAAAACAAAATATTTCAACATATAATTCTGAGAAAAAATTACGAATATACTTAATAAAACTTCATTCTGAATTTTAAAACAAATGCAACTTGGGAATATTTTATGTAATTTAAAAAGAATGAAGGGAGAGTTTTTGCATTGCAGTTACAGTCATAATAATTCATTACAATAAATTTGCTAACTGGAAGTTCTCAATTATATAAATAAAGTTTGATGAGGAATAAGATTTAAAATTTATCAATGGTGTCGTTGTAATAATATTTAAAAACTCTCTATTAATTTCTGAAACATATAAAATGATTGTTGTTGAAGTTGATGTTTGAAAATTACTAACAGAAATCGCGTTTGTTTTTCATCAATGAATAAAATGAAATAAATGTGGAAAAAACCCTTAAAAAATTAGCAATTAAATATAAAAACAAAGCATTTTAGCGTATAATGCTGAGAAAATTTTCGAATATACTTAATAAAGCTTCATTTTAAATTTTAAAATAAATGCAGATTGTGAATATTTTATGTAACTTAAAAGGTATTAAGGGAGAGTTTTTGCAATATCGTTGCAGTGACGCTAACTCTTTACAGTAAATTTTCTAGCTGGACGTGCAAAGTTTAGATATACCAGCGTCATGAGGAATAAGATTAAAAATTTATCAATAATTCATTGTAATAGCATCTAAAAACTCTCTATTAATTTCTGAAAACATTAAGAAATGACAACTTAATTACAAGAATAATAATAACAATAATATTAATATAAGTTATATTAATATTATATTATTGTAATTAATTTATTGAACCTTATTAATTGATATTTATCATTTGAGATAAATGAAAAATATCAATTAATAAGGTTCGATAAATAAATTACAATAATATGATATTTGAAATTTAGATTTAAAATACTGCAGCAACATTCAACTAACGCCAAACAGGGTGAATATGAAATTTATATTTTATTTGATTTCACACAAAAAAGTTATAGTAGTTTTTTTTTTGTCTAGTATCATTGTTTAATTTTAGTTAATTAATGTTTTTTTTTAAGCATGATTTGAGTTCGGTGGGAATAAAAGGTATTTAATGATACATAAATGATCAAAATTATATGCTGCATAAAATAGTTTATGAAACAGAATTAATTAAAATCAATTAATAATGCAAGTAATAAATCTCTTTTTATACTTTTAGTTCTTGATTAAGCTGACAATAAAATGCTAAAAATTATATGTATTTCAACAACATACTGTTCACTCGATACACACATTCTGTGAACATTTAAGCAATAAATATCGTTTATCATTTAGAGCATGTTTCTGACGATAACTAGATTATTGATTTAACAGACATTTAAGTTAGTAACTTAACGCGCTACATTCTACAGAGCGTGCGTATCATTACTTTAATTAGTTTTAAGAAATTCGAAATTCACGTTTGAGTGAAAGATTCTTAATCAAGCATAGTTAATCAGCAAGTGTTGGTGGGGAAATTCAATTTGCTACTCGATATTTAAAACGATATAATAATTTTAATAAGAATTTCAGCAGCACGAAAGACTAGTTTTAATATGCAAGTTCTTCAATCTCCAGTTACCTTTTTTCTTCATAAAATTAACTTAATAAATGGTCATATTAGATAAAATTTTTCTAAAATTCTCATTGCTTTAATTATTGCGTCGTAATTTCCTATCTATGATTCCCACTCGTAATTTTCGTAAGTAAAAAATAAATAAAACAATTTCGTAATAAAGCAATTTTTGTGTAATTTATAGTGGCATATGATCCGTGAACTATTTGTGTCTATATAATCTGCACTAGTAACTTTCGCCAGTAAATATAAAACTTTCTTCTATAATCCGCAGCGACAGATTTGTGCATTTTAATCTGAACTCATAACTTCTGTTAGTAATAAAAAATAAGTAAAATCTTATTTTATAAATAGCTGCTGTAATCCGTGGAGGATTTGTGTCTTTATAATATGGACTCATAATTTCCGTTAGTAATAAAAAAAAAAATATGTAAAATCTTATATTGTAAATAGTTGCTGTAATCCGTGGATGATTTGTGTCTTTATAATATGAACTCATAATTTCCGTTAGTAATAAAAAAAATATGTAAAATCTTATATTGTAAATAGCTGTTGTAATCCGTGGATGATTTGTGTCTTTATAACTTGAACTCATAATTTTCATTAGTGATAAAAATATATGTAAAATTTTATATTATAAATAGCGGCTGGTAATCTGTGGATGATTTGCGCCTATATAAACTGCAATCGTAGTTATCGAAGTTAAAGCACTCTTATATAATACGCGGACGATTTGTATTTATTTAATTTTCTCTCGTAATTGTCGTTTGTAAAAATAAAAATAAAAATATCCGTGGATGATTGGTCTATATAATCTGCATTCATAGTTTCAGTTAGTAATAAAAAAAAAATATGTAAAATCTTATATAATAAATAGTGGTTGATAATCCGTGGATGATTTGTGCCTATATAATCTGTACTCTTTATTTTTTGCTAGAAAGATAAGGCACTGTTGTTGTATAATGTGCGGAACTATTTGTAACGCCTTAATTTCCACTCTTAATTTTCGTTAGTGAAAATAAAATCATTTTATATAATCCGTGGCAGCGTATAATTCACAGATGATTCGTGTATATATAATCTGCACTTTGCGTTTTTCGTTAGTAAAGTTAAACATTCTTATGTATTCTTGTGTTATCCACAGAGGCATATGATCCATAGACTATTTGTGGTTATATAATCTGTACTAGTAACTTATGGCAGTAAATAAATCCTTCTGTAATTTATAGCGGCGAATGACCACAGATTATTTGTGTCTATATAATCTGTACTAGTAACTTTCGTTAAACACAAAACATTCTTGTGTAATCCACAGCTGAGTATGATCTACAGATGATTTATAATCAGCGCTTGCGTTTCGTTAAAAGTAAAACATTCTTGTATAATCGGCAATGGTGTATAGTTCACGGAAAATTTGTGTCTTTTATTCTCTAATTTCTTTGTAAAAAAAAAACATGGTTGAGATGAGAACCTTTTCATCGACAAAAATTTTTAAAGAAATTTAACATAATGAAAATTGAATTATTGGATGAATGGAAATATCATGAAAGACCTACGATAAAAAAAAAGAAAAGGTATTTACTACTGTGTCCAAAAAGTAGGACCAATTATTTTTATTTATTCTTCCAACTTTATTTCATCACCTACAAAGTAGTCTCCTCCGGACTCAATGCACTTATGTCAACGTTTTTCCAATCCTCAATTCATCTTTTAAAAAGTCATCTCAGGGAAGGCCTTCAAGCGCGCGCCGATTTAAGTTGAATCTCTTTTCAATCAACTAAAACGGTGTCCCAGGAGTGGTCTTTTGAGTTTAAAGGAATAGCCAGAAGTCGCACGGTGAATACGGTAGTTGTGGAACGATATAGGTTTCATTTTTGGCTAAAAAGTCAGTCATTAAAATCAATGCAATGTGAGCTGGCGCATTCAGTGTTTTTCGATACCAATCGAGATTTGACGCGTTTGAGCCCAAAAAAAATTGCCCGATCCTTTGAAATTCCAACATCCTCATTAAGGTCTCTAATTGTAAATCGATAGTTTGAAATCACCAAATCTTTAATTTTTGGACGTTAGCTTCGTCGGTTGAAGTATGATGGTCGACCAGAGAGCTCTTCGTCTACAACGCGTTCTCTGTCTTCTTTGAATTTTTTACCACTTGTAAACATTTCTTTTCCGAGATAGGAATGCTCACTGAATGCCTTCTGCAACATTCTATACGTTTCCGCAAACAAAATTAAACATTCTTATGTATTCTTTTTCAATTAATTCAGACATTTCAAAAAATCGCCGGAATCACTTTTAGTGTCGCACAAAGCCAAGCGTAACTCAAACCCTAATGAATATGTTGACGTTAAATTTCCCACAGATGTCAAGGACAGTGCCAGTAACCTAAAAAAAAAAACATTGAAATTCCATAAGCCCCGGGAATTTTAAATTGAAAATTGGTCTTACTTTTGTGTCACAGTAGCACTGCTCATATTTTATAGAAGTGCATGTAAGTAAGCTCCAAGAAATCATTTTTGATCATTCATCACTTCATTTTCAGTCTTTTTTATCCTCTCGTATACGCATTGATGAATAACAGGAATTTGAGATTGCCTCTTATAAAAAACACAGTAATTTTTCCTCATTAGCTATGAGTTTTTTTAGACTGCCCAGTTTATTTTTAAAGAAAACGCTTACTTTAAAAAAGAATTGAAGTTTCATATATTATATTCGGATAAAGCAGGACTTAATAATTTTTTTTTTAAATTAATTTTATTGGTAATACCAGGAAAAAAAAAAAATCGCACTCAAGATTATAGGCAACGGCCCATTTTTCCAACTCAAACATTTTGACGTATAGTCATCGGGATTGCCTTTAAAGCGCGCGCCGATTTACGTTGTATTTTAGATTAAAGTTATGTATTTGTCTCATGTATCTTTTGAGTCATTTAGTATAGAGTATTTCAATAAAGTTGCATATATGAATTTTTTTTTAATTTTTCTCCTTTGGGACGTAAATAGGTTTCATTTTTGTGTAGTATAAAATTATGCTACTGTGGCAAATTTAATTCAAAAATACGATGTATTACGCGTTTGGAAATGTATATTTTTATTTAATATCACACTTATACAGGGTATTCTAACTTTAACGATAGTGAAATCACCATGTCCATAAATTTTGGATAATTCAGAATCACACAGAAATTGATGGTCGAAAATAGTTCTTGCGTCTTCAAGCGTTCACACACATCTTGAAGTTTATGCAAATTCTAAAGGAAACCACCAGATAGGATAGTACGTCACAATGACGAGTGTAAGAACATTATATAAAGAATTTCCACCAAAACAAAATTTTGAAAGCGCTTTAAAAAGCTCAATTTTCAGTTCAAAAATCGCCGGAATCGCATAGTTATGGCACAAAGGAAGCGTAACTTTGATGATTTTACGTGGTAGAATTATCGGACGAATGTCAAGGACGTACCCAGCTGGAAGTAACCGAGGAACTTGGAATCGCCCAGAGTGTCATCTCCAGGCTTTGGCAACGATTCCAAGATGATGGTAATATGAGTAGATTTACAACATAGGTCGTCCCTTATAGTTACAACGCCGAATGAGGACCGGTATTAAAGTTACTGCCAAAAGAAAAGACATTTTTGATCACAGCATCAGACCTGTCTCGTCAGCTCTTTTTACCTCTTGTACGACAGTTTCAAGGCAGAATAACAGCCGCTTAGGGACTTGGTCTATATGCTCGTAGGCCTGTCAGATGTGTTCCATTACCGCATGTTTCTTTGCTGCCTGCGATTAACCTAAAGAGAAGCATGCATTGTGGACCGCAACAGTGGTTTGTGGGATATATTGGCCGATAATTGCAGCCCGTTAGGTCCCACCTGTTTTTGGAAATTAATTTGCTTGATGAGGGTGTAATATTCCCAAGATCAGATTGATAATTTGACGGCCCATTTCCAGCATGCCTAGGCGTTTTGGCCTATAATTGCATCGACAGGAGAAGTACTCCATATTAATCATCATACTAACCATGTTATACTGTTTTTTGTAAATAGGTTATTTTGAAATTTGTCATTTAGTAAAACAATTTCTATTAATTATGTCAAACATATAGCATCTGTTTTGCTCTTTACCTTTTGTTTAATAAAATATGCTACTTTACAAATAAGTCAAATTTGTTTTGCTTTGGTTTCTTTCTTTTAATATCACATTTTACAGGGTTATTCAAAATTTATGGACATGAGTGTAGAACACGTTTAAATAAGCGATTTTCGTCATAAAGTGTATGGTTGTAAGAAAGTAGTGAACTAACGGAAGATATCAGTTAATGTCTCATGAAATGGGTCCATCAAATGATTAAGAAAGATTAAAACCTAGGCACCTTACGGAAAATACTATCGAAATGAACCTGAACGTGTAGCCAATTGATTCCTAGATGCTCACAGATGAAAACTTTAAAAGTTTCTCTCGAATAAAGAAAATACACGATTAAGTTCCTTCTTTTCTGAAAGCAGTGTCGCCACAGAGGCCATCACTTTATGTATCTATAGGAATTTTGTGAATGTATAGACTGTTGCTTTTCGAAGTCTTTGAGATGAGTGCCTCGCCATCAGAATGGCAGACTTAGCGAAGAAGATCTACTCCCCCCGTGGTGCACCTGGTAACACTTTTGAGTGGCTAAAAGATCTGCAACTTGGCATTTTTGTTAGATTAATGAACTCTGTTTCAGCCTGTTTTTGTGGTATTATTTTATGTTGTTGTTGTACGTTGTATGCTTTTTTTTTCGTTGTTCTTTTTTGCTGTAACTGTTCATAATCTGCCATTGGAAAAAAAAAAAAAAAAAAAAAAAAAAAAACGTTACCCATAGTTCCTGCTAAGAGGCATTCATATTTTTCACCTGCAATTTGGGAAGAGCACTTTTAAGGGTGGCATATGAGGACTTTCCCCCTCCTTCTCGACCTAAATTGTAAGATTCGCATGCCTACAGATTTATCATGCCCCATTTCCGGTATAGACAAGGAAGCTTTTAGTTTGGTATTGCTAAGCGAATTATGAATTAACCTCCAACGACGTTATCCACTAAGCCACTGTGACCTTGTAAATACATAAATATTTATTTGTGAATGTGCATTGCTGAAATTCTGTGAGTGTCTGATACTCATATGAGTAAAATGGATTGTTTCATTTAAGTAACTGAACAGCCCTGTGTTGTGTTTAATTGAAGACAATTTGAAGCCTTGCACACGTGGCAGCCGCACATAAATGCTCCTGTTTCGAACCAACAGCCCAGTGTCTTCGTTGAAAAGCAGTGCACTGCGGCATTAAACTGATATCCATGAATGGACATTGGAGATCACCTCCTTTATAAGTTCAATCTTATCTGTCAGCCTTTTTTATTTATTAGTAACTTGGTAGAATTTAAAGCAAGTAAATGCATTCTATATATTCTTTCATTTTGTTTTATAATTTCCTGAAATGAAATCATTTCATTTATGGAATTGTATATTTAGGTAGACTATAGATAATAATTTCGATGCTCATTTGTAAGTTATTAGTATTGATGGATAACGCATTGAGTTTACGAACTGAAGAGCAGTAGCCTGATGGCCGAGTGGCTAGCGCCCTGGCGCTCAGTACCACAGGTTTTCGGGTTTGAATCCCAGCGGTGCCATGGATGTTTGTAGTGTTTCAGAATCCACTTTAAGCAGTAGGTCCCGGTCTCATAAGACTGTAGAGCGTCACAGAGCCCAATCAGAGTGCTCACCACAAACTGTAAGTTTCACAACTCAACTTTAACAACTAGTTTCTAACTCAACTAGTTTCAACTCAGCTCTAGGCACAGTGATGTGGTGTGCTGTAGTAGTAGTAGTAGAACAACTTACGATGCCAAGTACAGATAAAGTAGGAACCTGCGAAATTTCAAATGCATATGGGAGGATGTTTGTTCGTAATTATGGTGGCGAAAGTGGGTACAATAAAGCAAGTACTGGCTTGGAAACCTTGATAACGCTGAAATTACCACATATAGTATGTGTTATTTTTATAGCTATTGATTTAAATCAAAGTACCTGGCATCATGAAAAAAATTTATTTAACCATGACATGTATTGAAATTTTAAATTGTATAATGGTGTAAAAATGCTCATAAAATAATGCCACAATTATCTGTCTATAAAATAATATATAATTATTTGTCTATATATATATATATATATATATATATGTATTCATACATTTTTGATATCTTATCTTAAATATATCTTTTTCTATTCTGTTTTTCTTTATACAATCACTGGATATGTGTATATATACATATATAATAAGGGCAGTGTTTAAAAATATCTATACAAGGAAAGAATTTCAGCATGTTGGCATTTATCTCATCAATCGCAAGAACTTTTTTTTTCTACTGGGTGAATGCAATAGCTGTAAATCCAACCGACATGTTTTTTTTTTTTTTCTCCCCGATCTCTTAAAAGCCTTGCTAAATATTCATTTTAGAATTCACAAGCACCTCTAGAATGATTGATGACGAACAAATGCAGAATCAGTAAATCGATGCAGAGAGTAAAACGCAATTTTTATTTCTTCACGAAGTAAAAAAAAAAAAAAAAAAAAAAAAAAAATTATAGAATGAGTACAAAGAAACGATAATACTGAAACAAGGGCAATTTTTATTCAAGAGAAGAAATTTTGCAGATTCAGAAATGAGCTGAGAATTATTTTTTAATCTGTACTTCTGTAAGAAGTTATAAAACAAAGAGTATTTGAATACTTTTCAAATGTTTTCAGTGGACAAAATTTATGAATAACTTCATAGTTATATATAAAATATCAAATTATAATTACAACATTAGATTTTTAATAATGTAATACTGTACCATTTAAAAAAAAAAAAATTTAAATTACATGAAATGTATAATAAAATTTTTTTGCAATTTAATAAAAAATTAAAAAAATATATATAAGTTTTATTTAATTAAACAAATTTGTAACTAATGTGACTTAATTTTTAAAAAAAATTCAAACAATTTCATTTTAAGGACTTTTGCAAAATATTATATACGTGTAGTATTTTCTAGCGTCTGGCGTTCAAACATATATTTAAATTGAAAATTCAATATTTGTCTACTGTATTGAATACTTGAAGTATAAACATAGATACTGATAATATATATTGCGGTGTGCAGATTGGGTAACCCGATTGTAACTGGGTGTGGTTGAGTTAAGATACTTGAGGCACAGGTTGGTGAACTCACAGTTTTATTTACATACACACACACACACGATTGCAGACATAATATTTAACAAATATTTTTTTGTTCTAATTCAGCTGGCAAACACTTAGACAGCTTGGTCTTGATGCCTTAAGGCAAGCGCTGCACAGACGTTACTCACTTTGCATTACCCAGGGGACGCGTGTAACTTGAAGATAAACTACGGACGCGGAGTAACAATGCCCCTGCAACGCTTTACGATCCTATTAGGACCTAGAACTACGGTTTAAAGTGGATTCGAACCACTACAAACACCCATGGCACCGCCGGGACTCGAACCCGAAATCTGTGGTACCGAGCGCCAGAGCGCCAGCTACTCGGCCATTCAGGCCCATATTTAACAAATATAAAAGACAGATAATTATAGATTCGTAGAAGGACTCCACTTCTAAGCCGAAATCCCGAAACACTGATACGCGCAGGGTACGCAAAACATACTTCCACACAGGGTGAAAGTCTGTAAACCAACTGACCATTTCTCCTGGACGCCACAGGGGTCGCTGTTGCCAGTGAGTAGGAAGAAGCATATATTATTCCGTATAACTATTATTCTGCTTAATATTTAAATGCAATATTGACTTAGTTTCATATTTTCGACCAAACGCAACTTTTAAATGGAAAACAGTTTTTTGAAGAGAAAACGTTTGCTGACTTCATACTAATTAGAAATTTTTATATAAATTAATAACGTCTCATTATTGCTAAATATTATGCTTTTCTTGTTGAACATCAGTAGGCTTTGTGTTCTTCTTATGTATGTTATGAGGGAGGCCATTAGTTCCTTGGAGGAATTTAAGACGTAACTGCCCGCATTTGTGTGTTGCATGGAAGAAAGCCTCGAAAACTCCCACCAGGCATCTTGGCGATCTTCAGTCTTTTTGACTTCAAAGTTGCTAATGCATAAGAGCTATTTTTGCAAAATGAATATTTTTGTTGTTTGACTAATGACTAATAATTTAATTTCGTTTTTTAATATAAAATCGGGGCCTGAATGGCCGAAAGTGGCTAGCGCTCTGGCGCTCGGTACCACAGGTTTCGGGTTCGAGTCCCGGCGGTGCCATGGATGTTTGTAGTGGTTCGAAATCCACTTTTAAACCGTAGGTCCCGGTCCTAATAGGATCGTAGAGCGTTGCGGGGGCATTGTGACTCCGCGTCCGTAGCTTATCTTCAAGTTACAAGCGCCCCCTGGGTTATGCAAAGTGAGTAACATCTGTGCAGCGCTTGCCTTAAGGCATCCAAGACCAAGTTGTCTAAGTGTTTGCCAGCTGCATTGAAAAAAAAAAAATATAAAATTAAATTTAAGAAACATAAATTTTCATAAGTTCATATTTAATAATATCAAATTAAGGTATAAATTAAGGTATAAAAATAAGGTATCAAAAATAAGGCTTACTATAAATTGCAGATAAATTCAATAAATAAATGGGATTTTTTTCTAATCCTTGTTAAAATTTCAACCTCAGTTTATGTATAGGGACACTTTCTTTGCTAACTTAAATTACGTCCTTGACAGGGAGTTTGTCACTAAAAAATTTGTTATTAAATAACCAATATTTATTTTAGCATCATTATTCTTCTTGAATATATCATAATTACGAAGATTAATTAATATGGATCAACTACAGCAAAATAAGTGCACTAAAAATGTAAGGATATTTATGCTCAGCATTATTTATTAATTACAGGAAGGTAATTTTTATGTGAATCAGCGATTTCCAAAACGAATAAAAGTTAGGGATTGAATAAAAAATTCTGCAGTTTTCACTAAATTTAAAAGTGGGACATTCAATACTAAAACGTGATTTATCACAGAATATAATCCATTTTAGACAGAAATAAAAAAAATGCCAATTAATCTGAAATTAGTTTGTGTAATAGATTAAAGAAAAGCCAAATGATTATGATTATTTTTTTTGCCAGGAAAGACAGAAAATTAACTTTATGATAATGGTTAATAACCTACTCCCTGATATTATACAACTTTGCCCTATTTACCAAATGATTGCTTTGGTAATGTTTTTATGAAAGCATTTTGCTTAATTTCCGGGAATGTTCAACGGAAAGAAAAGTTAAAAAGGAAACCATTTGGTCCAGTTTCCGTTTGTAGGAAAGAAAATGGTTGAGAATTTTTTTTCAGGCAGAACAGTAAAGAAATTTTTCTGTAAAGAATTATTTCTTGGAATTGTTACGCATTAAGTCTTAAAAGTAATGTTCTTTTTTGATAAACAGAACGCCTCTGAAATGTTATTTTTTTAACACAGTTTTGTTATCAACAGCAAATATTTATCTTTCACACCTCTTTTTTTCCGGAATATCGGTGGGCTTCCAGTTTCATTTATGTATACCACGGACAGCCCACCTACAATGAAGAAGTCGGAGAAATGTCTTCCAGGAAGGACTTTTAGGGGTAACTACTCGCATTTGAATGTCATATGGGAGAATATTCCGAAAATACCAAACATTCAGCGTGAATATCGATACGAGGGCTCTGACATTTGGTACCACAGACTTCAGGTTCGAATTCTGGCGGTGGCAGGGATGCTTGTTTGTTAGTGGTTGGGAATCCACTTTAAAGTGTAGGTCTCGGTCTAATTAGCTTAAAGTGTGCAAAAAATAACCGTAGAGCGATAAACAAAATCAAAACGTCTGAGGAGTACTTGTCTAATGTTTGAATTTTATGACTTGAAATAGTGAGCATCTTGCAGTCTGCTTTCCTTAAATATTATTGAAATAATAGCAAAATTATCAGGCAATACCCATTATTAATCTTTGTTATTACATTAATTTAACTTTATATATATATATATATATATAAATATACACTCAAGAGCCAAAACATTATGACCACCCCTACATTTTGCAATGAACTCGCCTGGATGACGTGGAAGGCACGTGATCAGGTGGAAGTGGTATTTAACTGGTATTAAGTGTGGTATTAATCCATGTCAAGGCGAGTTGAAGCTGTGTTGCGCGCCAAAGGTGGGCCAACTCGTTATTGACAGGTGGTCATAATGTTTTGGCTCTTGTGTATATATATCATAATTAACGTGCTTAACCGCTGACCATTATTTATTTAATCCATGAAATTTTTTTATATATTTTATGTATATTTTATGTTTGTTTTTGTTAGAAGATCTCAATTCCTGATTCAAATCCAATTGATAACAAATACAGTACGGTAGATTTACATTTTTTGTTAACGCTAATAATTTTTTTGGTTGATGCCCTTATAAAAAAGACAGCATGGATTTTAAACTGCAGAAGAAAACGACACATCTTTGTCGAAACGGGAGCTGCTCCTGCCCCTTTGCAAGATTTAATTTTGGAAACTACTTTTGTGGAACGATGTCCGAATGTTCATTCACCGAATTGAGAATACAATGATTTTTGCTGCTCTGGAATTTCAGAAGGAGATGACACCATGAGAAGGAAGAAATTCAAGTCTTACAAACGAAAATTTGAGTTTATTCGTAAAATTCAATCTAAATTACAGTGCTTAAAACGCTGACCATATGTAAAATATACAAGATTCTAGTCAACAGGCTTTTCAATATCATCATTTACCATAAGTTGTAAGTTGGTCTACCCATCACCATTATCATCACTATTATAATCACCATTGCGTCAATATTAAAGAATTTGCTAAAAATCTAGAATTCTGTTCCCTTTGAGCCAAATGTATCGCCAGGATGCCAAACCGCCAAGTAAGCATAGTAATGAATGTAACAGGGAGGTTTCGGATTTAATAATTTATCGGAGTAATTATTTAAAACAATATATATTTCTGTTCTTATTTACCATAACTACAAAAATTCTGCAAATAACTATCAAAGTAGAAATAAATAGTCATTAATTATATTGTCCGGAAAAAGAAGTTACGAATTCCTTTAGAGTATTGTAACCCCTAAAGAAATTGGCGAAATATTCGGGTTGCAAGATTGGCAATTTCCTCAGGGGTACGGTATTCTAGATTTCAATCAAGAATTTGCTTAGGAGAAATTATTCATCTTATATAAAAGAAAGACATTTGCATCGAACTTTAGAATTGAGTAATTTTTTACTATTGATTATGAGTAAAAGAAGCATTCAAAGTACAAGTGACTGAGCATATTTATTATATATTTGTATATAGTCGTTATTATTATTTATATGTTTGTGATTGACGTTTTCTTTTCTCTTTATTCCTTGTTTACCCCTTTTTTCTTATGTTACTCTTTTTTATTTTGTTTCGCACTGCGGCATTATTTTTTATGTGTATATGAAGATTTATAAACGAATTGTGACATTATTTACCCAATTATGACAATTCACCCTGAACTGTGACTTTGATGATCGATTGTGGTCATTTTTTTTATCCCGATTGTGACTTATAAGATCTTTTTTTTGGGAGTCTCGAGACTTTTTCTTGAAAGCATGCTTTAGTCTGTGGAATCTGAGCGATGGAAGAATGAAAATACATCTCCCTGCTGCATCTGGATTTGGATTCGAATGCGAATTTTAACAATTATCTTTTTTCGGTACAATAGCTTTTTTTAGAATTTGTTTTTATTTCAACAAATAAATTTTCATTATAATATCCATGTATTAATCAATATCAGTATATAGTATTTTCAATAAAAATATTTGGCTTTTACGATCAATTTTTATTTTCAGTCATGCATTGCAAATAACTATGTATTATTTCTTAAGAAATGAAGAACTTACTTATAACGGGTCTACTTCCATTAAATAAATTTAGAAACCTTTTATGCATTTTCCAAGGTAGAGGAATTGAATTTCATTTCAACATATTACATAAAACATCATTACAGCCAGGAAATTTTAATAAATAATGGCATAATTATTTAAAATAAATTTTATTACATACGTTGTAATTAAATGTTACAGTATAGGCATAAATAAGTATTTGAAACAAACATCAAATTATTACAAATTATGTCGTTCTTTAATTAAATAAAAGAGGCCTGATGGCTGAGTGGCTAGCGCTCTGGCGCTCGGTACGACAGGTTTGGGTTCGAATCCCGGTGGTGCCATGGATGTTTGTAATGGTTCGGAATCCACTTAAAACCGTATTCCCGATCTAACATGATCGTAGAGCGTTGCGGGGTATTGTTACTTCGCGTCCGTAGCTTATTTTCAAGCTACACGCCACATTCATTGAGTTAAATATGAAATTCTCATAGTTGGTCCAAAATATGTTAATTCGATATACACAGTATAGTCTTTTACTATGTTTGAAATATTGCCGACAAAATATGAGATTAATGGAAAAAGCAACATTATTAATAATGATAAGTTAAACAGTTAACTTGAAAATTGAAGTAAAGAAAGGAAAAGGGAAACCAACTATATTGCAATCAATAAAAAAACACTTTATAATTAGAAATTATTTTTAATTTTTTTAAGTTTAATGCATCAAGTAGTTTTAAATAAAATTGTTAATTCTTTTCAAATAGATACAGCTTAAGGAGGCCTACTGGTATATAATAAATCTCAAATTGAACCATTTCACTAGAACTTTTTAGATAATGATTTTTCCAAAACGAGCGGTTGGCAGGATTATAAGCTCAAATGAGCAAAAAAGATAATTTTTAACATCAGCCTTATTTTTCGTCAAATTTAGTTTTAACATGAAAGTATTAGAATGATAAAATAATTTGAAATAAAAAAAAAGTGTTTGTGTTGTGAATAGGCTGGAGATTCCGTCTGTTTTCAAAGTAAGCCCCTTGTGGTATCGTGTATGACGCCGTGTGATAATTAAGGTCTGCCGCAGACTGGGACATTAGATGCGTCATACACTCGAGAACTCTGAAAATCGCCGTAATTGAGTGAATTGCTCTTTCGGATAAAATTTAAATCTGTAATTTTCATTTTGTGTAAATAATAAATTATAATAAATAGATATCTGTATGCATAGATACTTAATGCTTCCAAATAAAAATTAACGTGTTACCATGAACCTGAAAGTGGCCCTCTTGAAACAGTTATAGGTCTAGCATAGGCCAAAACATAACTCCTTCTAAATGAATGGAATTTTATTTTTCTTTCTAATGCAGCTGGCAACACAGACAGCTTGGTCTTCGGATGCCTTAAGGCAAGTGCTGCACAGACGTACTAACTTTGCACGACCCAGGGGCGAGTGTAACTTGAAGATAAGCCACGGGGCGGAGTAACAATGCCCCGCACTGCTCTACGATCCTATTAGACCAGGACCTACTTTTTTAAAGTGAATTCCGAACCACTACAAACAACCACGGCACCGCCGGGACTCGAACCCGAAACCTGTGGTACCGGGCGCCAGAGCGCTAGCCACTCGGCCATTCAGGCCCGAATGAATGGAACTATACAATGAAATATGCAATCTATTATTAGAAGATGAAGATAATAGCAAATATGAAAGTGAATATGCGGTGATAAATGAATGAAACGAAATAATCTACAAAGCAAAAGTTGCTGTAGAAAAGTTGCTGTCTCTCAGAATGCTGAAGATCACAAACGAAAATTCCATTGGTTCTTATTTATGTGAATTAGGATTTTCTACCCTCACTACAATTAAGTATAAAAAGAGAGGATATCTTCAGTGTATTGAAGGATAAAATGAGAGTTTGTCTTTCAATTATATGACTAAACACTGAAGAAATCTCTAGGATACTTCAGACCTTTGTTTCTCATAAGCGAATAAATATGGTACTTAAGGTGAGTTTCATTTTTTTTTTTAGCACATTATTTTTCTGCAATATTTGACTCAACTATTATAACATGCTTTTTTTTTCCGAAAATTTGTATATAGTGCGCCTACAATTATTTGAAGGTCCAATATATACAAATAAGCTAGTACGTATTAATGCGCCCAATCTTCAAATAGTTATTATGATTACTAAAACTAACACATACTATATGAATACATAGTTAGATAAACAACGAGTAATTGAGTTATTGATATTATATGAAGTTATAAGGAAACTAGGCTAAGATGCTGATTGGTATTTCATTTTAAGTAGCATGTATTTCTTTTATGGTTATGGCCCGTGGAACATGCTCACATAAATTCTCGATCATGTTGTTGTATACAAATGCTGGCCATTTGTTCATTTTGCCATCAAATTAACTGATGTGTAACAGATTCAGCTTTATCAAGTGTACATCATTGAGAAGGTTTTACGTTGCACCCACTTTTTGCCATCACAATTTTGAATGAACAACACTATTTTCCATATGAAAAGAAAGGAAAATTGCAAGGAAATTCGGTTTTCTATTTTGCCACTTAATATTGTGATTCTGTCATAAGTAACAGGTGGGCTGAAACGTTCGGAGGCTGACACATAGATGGCGCTATTAGTATTAAATCTATATGATTTTTAGTTAGCACTAACCTTCAAAAGACACGTGTATAAATTTAACAGCTGTTGCACTATTAGTATGTGAGTTATAGCATTTTTAGTGAAGCAACTTTTGTTAGTTTGAAAATTGGATAAAAGGGAATTTCGCATGTTAATAAAGCATTGCTTTTTTGGCGAAAAAAATACTATTGAAGCCAAGGATTTGTTTGATAAACATTATTCGGACTTTGCACCAGGAAAATCAACCATAGAGAAGTGGTTTGCTAAATTTAAACGAGGCGAAATGAGCACCGAGGACGATGCACGCAGTACACGCCCCAAAGCGGCTGTTACCGAGGAAAACATCAAAAAGTCCACAAAATAATTTCTGATAACCGTAAAGTGAAGTGTATTGAGATAACTGGGACCTTAAAGATATCAAAGGAACGTGTTGGACATATCGTGAATGAATATTTGGATATGCGAAAGCTCCGTTCAAAGTGGGTGCCGGCAGAGCTCACAATGGACCCAAAACAAAAACAAATTATGATTCTAAGCAATGTTTGAAGCTGTTCAATCGTAATTAACCCGAATTTTTGCTTCTATATGTGACAATGGATGAAACATAGCTCCATCATTTCGCACCGGAGTCCAATCGTCAGTCAGCCGAGTGGACTGCACGTGACGAACACTAAAAATGCTATAACTTCACTAAAAATGCTATAACTCACATACTAATAGTGCAACAGCTGTCAAATTTATACACGTGTCTTTTGAAGGTTAGGGCTAACTAAAAATCATATGGATTTAATACTAATAGCGCCATCTATTTGTCAGCCTACGAACCTTTTAGCCCACCTGTTATTGATGTTCATAATCTCATTTACTCGTTGAACGCAAAGGAAGGATTTATAATGCCATTTCCTGCACAGGCAAAATATTTTCGGTTCAGCGTCTATTGTCATTTTTCGAATCGAATGTGCTATTAAGAAAGACCACATCGATCTACTTTGATTTTGTCTATAAATTAAATTAAAAATAAATGAAATTCAGATGTATAATCTATAAAGTATTTTTGGTAATTTTATTATTGAATAGCATACTTAAAAGTAACTTCTTAGTAGCAAATGAAGTCAATAGATAATTGGTAGTAATTTTTACCTATTTATGACCATTTTATTAAAATGTATGATTTTTTCCCCGTAAAATAATGATTTTTTTTATTTTGGACAATTTCCTATAGAATCATTTTAAACTATAAAATTTTCATGTAGCTTCAGTCATAAAAAGGTTAAACATCAATATATTCATGTTAATATAGGTTTACTATTAAAAATAACGATGCAGTGAGTTTTAATCGACTGATTGTTATATTACTTTTATTGATTTTTAAATATTTTCATTTATTCATGTAATCTATGAAGATTTTAGGTTTATTATTTTAAACTCTATAAATAGCTGTAAAGCTGTATAAATATATTAGCTGTGAAGCTGTACTGTATAAATATATTAGCTGTAAAGCTGTACTGTATAAATATATTAGCTGTAAAGCTGTACTATGTAAATTGCTAGAAAAGCAGCTTGAGATTATAAAATGATTTGAGAGCTCTTTAACTCATATCCTTAAAAATAAATAAAAATATAGTAAAATATTTTTAATTGGAATAATTCACCAACTATTTATTATTATTATTGCCCAAGTATTAGTTTTATGTACATAATTGTCAATTCAAAATTAAAGAAATTGCAATTTATTACAAAATAAAAAATTTATATTGGTAATAAATTTAATAATAGTGTTTGATGTAGAATTTTATTTTACTGTGCTTAAGGCAAGTTGCAAAAATATATTTGTTTCATGAAAAAGTTTTTTTATTATTCGAGAAAAATGCAAAAGAATCGTAAAGTGAAGGTATTGATTAAAAAAATTACATTCAATAAAAAGTTTCCATAAATCTTTCTTTCGTAACTCGGCATACGATCGATGCCTCATTCTTTCCCTAAGTATAAAACTATAATTCAAAAATAACATTTAAAATACTTGAAAGATATTTTATTAAGTTGAGCAACAATAGAATTTTATATAAATTTCTTTATTCATGTTGTAACTAATCCTCAGTATCCTGCATGGCACTCATGGGCGGACATCCCATTAGTAGTCTATTCATGGACGAAAGGAAAGGGTCAGCTTCTGTTGTGATGGAGCACCCGTTGGTAGAAGTCTGACTTGGCTCCGTGTCAGAAGTAGGACAGTGCCTTTCGGGAGGACTTTTAGAAGGAACTACCCTGCATTTGCTTATCATATAGGAGAAAACCTAGAAAAGTTACATCAGTAAAATGTTTACATCAGTCTGCAGTAGTCCGATTCACGAGGGACCTGATGGCAGAGTGGTTAGCGCTCTGGCGCACGGTACCACAGGTTTAGGGTTTCGAATTCAGGCGGTTCCAGTTATATTAAACCTTAACCGTTCTACCATTATATTAAACCTTAGGGGGCCTGGTGGCCGAGGGGCTAGTGCTCTAGTTCGAGTCTCGAATGGCTACTGCTCTGGTTCGAGTCCCGGCGGTGCCATGGATGTTTTGCAATGGTTCGGTATCAATTTTTAAGCAGTAGGTCCCGGTCTCATATGACCGTAGAGCGTCATAGAGCCCAATCAGACTTCTCACCCACATCATCTCAAGGGGATCATCTCAAGGGGTGAAGGGGCAACTCAGCTCTAGGCACAGTGATGTGGTGTGGTGTAATAGTATTAGTCCGATTAACGAGGCAAGATGCTGAACAACGAAAAGTCCTCGAGTCTCCTCGTTTTTTGAAACAGTGTCTACAACAGAGCCACCAGCAGACTGCACCTCAGCCCTAATGCTCACCAGAGGGGCACGTCGCCACTGATCCACGAGTCGTCTATTCATTATATTTTGATTGGTTAAAGCTTCAGCGTAAGCTGCCCAATTCGTGGTTTAGTGATAATGTGCTCGTATACCATACAGCAGGGTTCAGATTCGCAGCAGAGATGAATAGAAGTCATTGCTTTTAGAGTAGAGGAAATTTGATGGTAATTATTACAATGTGTGTTAAATTTCTCACATCTATTAACCTGCTCCTAGTGGGGGTTTTCTGTCCTACGTCTCGTAAATTGAGTCAGTTATACCGAGAAGTTCTGCATGGCAGTTAAACCTGCATTGTTCGTGACCTACAAAATTGAAAAAGGAAAGTCTAGCAACGCCCATTTTCCCCATAAAAAGTTAGTTTTTTATAAAATTAAATGTAGTTTGGCTATGAATTTTTATAAAATCTCCATTTTGATGTAGAATTTTTTCATTTTACTGTGCTTAGTACAAATTGCAAAAGAAAAAAGAAAAAAAATATTTTTCTTTTCTAGGGCAGAAAAACAAAAAAAGGCATAAATAAAGCTATCAATTTAAAAAAACAAACAAGAACTTACTTTCAGTAAACAAAAAAAAAAAAAAAAAAAAAAAAATGATTACTTTGGAGAAAGAGATCATGGGTTTGATTCCCGTTTGTACGTTCAGGGCCATTTAACTCATTTATCAGCTTGATTGAGACGTAGACTGTCGCTATCTTCTGGGACTGTAAGCTTACAACTTTCGCGTCAAATCATTGGAGATCGGGGAAATTACTCCCGACGAAATTTTAACACCTTCTTTTTTTTTAATCATCAATCCTTCGGAGTAATTTCAGATACCTGCAGAGAAAATAATCGTCAAGAGGAGAGTTTGCTTTTGGTTTAATTTCTTTTGGACGTCTTCGTAATTTGTAGTTCTCAGTTATTATTTTTTTATCACTCTAGAATTTATTTTTCTGAGTCTGACGCAATGAGGCAGAAAAGAAACCCGAGCACATCTCTGATACGTGAGAGACAGATATGAGAAAGAGAAATTTGACCACAAAACGGCTTCCACTGGCTGTGTTGATTTGAATTCATTGCGGTTGAAAAATGGATGATAAGATATGCTTTGGTAACAGATTTCGTCATTCTCAGCTTGTCGATTTGATTGGATTTTCTCACGTGTACACGTAAATGATGTAATAAATCACCTATAGATGTAATGTCGCAGGTATCCCCTCCAAAAATAATTATACTCTAACTACATGACTCATATGTCCAATAAGTTTATGACGAATGTGTCAATTTATGTCCTAGATAGTTGTGAGGAGAAGTAATATATTTCAAGAATATTTAAGGGGCAATTGCTTTACTGTTGCGGGGCGTATTGAAGAAAAGCAATTCAATTGTCAGTGCGAGATTTTCAATAATAATCCTAACTAAATCTGCCAGTTTTGATATGATGGATTTGAATATGACTGATTCTACTAGAGAAATAGAATCACCTCTTCTTCATATTCCTTGGCACAACAACTGCTGGCAGATTTCGAGACAGGAAATACTTTCTTTTTTTGATGTAGGATTGTCAGAACAGCCCAACGCCCAACGCTATACAATCATATTAGATCAGGATCTATGGTTTAAAGTAGATTTCGAACCACTAAAAATAACCATGGGACCACCAAGACTAGAACCCGAAACTTGGGCACTGTGCGAGAATCACTTCCACCTTTTAAAAATTTTTTTTTGATATATTGATGAATGTATTATAATTAGGAGTTCTTATTAAAAAAAAAACGGTTCATTGTTTACCATTCTAATTCATAATATTTATAAAAATTATAATTTCTGTTGTATTTAAATAGCAAATGTACTAAAGTAATAAAATTTATACTATTTAGGATTTTCCTCAAAGATGTGATGTAATAAAAAATTATGATAAATCTCTCAAAGGATATTAAGAATTTTCTCGAATTAAACAAAGCGTTAAATATGCCATTACTTTAATTACAAGCCGAAGGAAAATTTTTGATGTTACGCTTTTACAAGATTTATTTTGAAAAGTAAAATCTGATTAATTAAAGTGAATTTTTCATTTTTTCTTTAGTAACAGCTTTGAAATGAAATCAATAACAAGAACAACAACAAAAAAAAAGTGTTAATCACACACACACACAAAAAAAGTTCTTCGAAAGAAGGAAATTTCCCTAAGGTGCATTGCCAAATACCTCTAATGTTTTCCCTATTTGTCGGGTAAGTCAAAACCACCTGCGGTATCACTGATGTCGATAGCATTCTTCTAAAGAGCAGAGGGTGGAAGAAACTTTGAAGATCTTTTTCTTTTCTTCTTTTCTTTGAGAAATTTTTTCAATTCCTTCTATTAGCTCACACTCTTCCTATATATATCTTGTTCAAATTTTCAATCGTTATTAAAATACTTTCTATTCATCCACTCAAGTTCAAATGCATTTTTTTAACTTGTAGTGGAGAACACTGGATGTTAATACATTTTTTTTCAAATATTAATTCAGTAATTAAATTTTATTAATTAATTTTAGTTTTTTTTAGATTTAAGTTGCATATATCTACCAATAGATGGTGCCAGATAAACTTAAAAAATTAATGAAAATTATTTATAAAGGACTTTCTGCAATATAGTAAAAAAAAAAAGTGGGAATTGACTTTAAAAAATTTTTTTTTTCATAATACTTGTGTGTGTGTGTGGGGTTTCTTTTTTTTTTTTTTTTTTGCTATTCGGATTTATTCATGAAAATGAAATCGTATACATATACACGTGATATTAGAAATCTTCAAATTACACATATTTACATAGATCATTAAAATTAATTATGTTTAACTTTGCGATTATCTTAATTACATATGAATTTTAATATACACCTTACTCTTGTTGTGTGGCTATGCACGATAATTAGCAATATAATGAGATAAGACATAAATTATATCTGGTATAAGTGCTACAGTTGCTACTTTGAGATAGAAGTTTAATCAGTAATAATTGTCACAGAAAATCTGGCATCGAAACTAATGATAGTTTGTTATATTTTACTATCGTATATTTGGAATAATTAACACCTAAGTTCTGTTAAACAATATTTTTCTGTAGGTGGTGTATTTTCTCTACTATTAGTTATTTCAATGCTGCTAGACTGCGAAAAATATGATGCATATAAATGACCTGATAGTCAACGGATAGATCTTTTAAATATAAAATCAATGGAAAAAGTGTACTATACATTATAACATACACTTTACTCTTGTTGTGTGGTTATCCGGCAGAAGACGACCACAATAAGGACAAGGGAGACTCGAGTGCCTTTACTGACAGGACGACTTCGCTTGCAGCGACTCGTGGGCACGTGAGTATATCGGTTGGTCCAATGAATGGAAAACCGTGGCCTGGTCCGATGAGTAATTTAAGATAAGACATACATTATATCGAAGCCATGGACCCAAACTGTCAGCAAGGTGTTAGCTGGTGGTGCTACTGTTTTTTTGGAATGGACTTGAATGACTGGAAATGCTTATGTTCAGCTAATTGATCACTTGAGCCAAATCTGTACCCAAACAACATTGATACTCGATTGGTAGTTTGTTATATTTTATTATGGCAAGCATTTTGGAATGATTCGTGCCCAAAATACCTAAGCTTTCTGGACCTATTAAAAACCATTTTCCATGCCACGTCGAGTCGCCGGGCGAAAGGAGGGCCGTCACGATATTAAGAGTAATAGTCCATATATATATCTTGTTAAAATTTTCAATCTTTATCTGATAAAATACTTTGAGAAAAAGTTGAATCAGTAGTAATTTCAAGAAACTCCTCATGTTAGTTTGTTATATTTTATTATGGCAATTTGGAATGATTAATACTTAAGTTTCTCCTATTTTTCTCACTCATAGTTCAAATTTTCAAAATTTTTTTGATTCATCCACTCAAGTGTATTTTTTTTTTTTTTTAACTTGTAGTGGATGACACTGGATTGTTAATACATTTTTTTTTTTTCAAATATTAATTTATTAATTAAATTTAATTAATTAATTTTAGTTCTTTTTAGATTTAAGTTGCATATATCTACCAATAGATGCGCCAGATAAACTTAATGTAACTCGTAATGTACTAAGTTTCACGTGATCACTATGGCTTATTTTCCAATGCTGCTAGACCGCGAAAGCTATAATGTTTATAAATGATTTGATAGTCAATAGATAACGTTGGATCTTTTAAATATAAAATCAAAGAAAAGGTTTACTATACCTTATAATCTAATACACTTTACTCTTGTTGTGTGGTTATGCATGTTAGTTAGAAGTATAATATGATAAGACATAAGTTTTGGACATACCCATAAGTCGATATACCCATGAATTTATTAGTAACTTTTCACAGATGAATGCACATATTGGTGATGATAGAGGCTCATAGTTCAATTCATGTTCTAAAAATGCTAAATTCTCAAAGAGTGAGCTAATCTCTTTATACAAACTAACGCAAAGAAATTTTTTTCACCAATCACAGCAGTGTAACCTCTCAATGTTATCAGTTTCTTTCCATTCCTGAACATTTATTATAATATATGCACGTGAAATTTTAGCTTGAGTTAACATTTTCCGTGTGAAATTCTAGCCTGGCCAGATAATAATATTCTGCGTGATTCAGTCGAGCAAGAAATTTCTTAAAATTTACTGAAATCTCTTCGTCACTTAAGAATCTATTCGTTGCAATATCTTCTTCTTCATTGCCGCGACAGCCCCATTTGGGCCATGGGCGTCTTCAATTTCCTGTATCTAACCTATGTATAATCTCTGGCATAATATCGTTATTTTTGGTGACAAATGAACCCAAATATCTAAACTCCGTAATTTATCCAAATTACCACCTTAATTATATTATCCAAATCTTATACAAATGTAAAAATATTTTTTGGTTATTTGCTTATTTCTATCACTTTGAAATTTTTCCGTAAGTTTTCTGAAATATTTCAACTACGTACATATCCAAAGAAGGCCAGTCAAGAATAATATGTAATAAAGTAATGTAAATAATAATACTTTAAATAATATTATTTTATCTTGCTAAATAGTATACAAAAGATATCTTCTTCTTCTTCTTCATTGGCACAACAGCCCCATGGTGGGCTAAGGCCGTCTGTCTATTGGTCTATCTGTCTATTTTATGGGGTACGGTTGTCAGCATTACGGCCTACAGTCATATTAGACCTGGACCTACAGGTTTAAAAGGGATTCCGAATCACTACAAACATCCCAGACACCCCCGGGACTCGAACCCGAAACCCTTGGCACCGAGCGTCAGTCACTCGGTCTATCAGGCCCTTGACAATTTTTAAGTACTTTGAAGAAATGAAAATGAGTTTAAAAATTAAATTTTTAGAATAACTTTTTTTTTATCTAGAATTTATTTTTAACTTGTTTTTTAAACATTACAGAACAATAAAACAAAACAGAACAAATAATAAACCAAACGAAACAATTACTTAATAAATATTTCATGAAGGAAGTGGCTTTTTTGTCTGGAAATTTCTTTTCTGAAAACACGAAGAAGGAAAAAAAGCTTTTTATGAGAAAACACTGATTGAAAACTCTTCACGTAAAACTTTCATCATAGAAAAGCTCTTCTGAGTAATCACTCTTAGAGCATTATAAATAACGTTATTCCTTCCGGAAGTTTCTATACTACGGGAGGCAATCAAGTGATGAAAATCACATTCAGTTAGTGCACGGACATTTCGCTATAATGAAATGGGGATGGGATAAAATAATATCAATCTTCTTTGCAGACTGGAAAATGTTTATCGTTGACGAAAGACTTCTTGTTAAGGTTACCTTCTCCCAAAAAATGATTTTGGTATTAACTGCAATAACAGTGTATTTTGCTGCATACATATTGGTGCCTGTGCTCAAATTATTATGGAACCAGACACCATCGTTTATATAGTGTGTTCCTTAAATGTCAAAGAGCATAGAGGGTTTTCTGTGCTATTAGATGATCAGATGTCCCGACTACAGGAAATATAGCATTTTTAATATTAATACATGGAATTAAAGATTTCACGAATATTTACATCATTTTAAATTTATAACTCATGAGAAATATTTCGAGATTTGAACACACGTATATGAACACACTACATCATACATATATTCACCGTGTACGATGTAGTGTGTTTTTTAAATGTCAAAGAGCATAGAGGGTTTCCTGTGCTATTAGATGATCAGATGTCCCGACTACAGGAAATATAGCATTTTTAATATTCATTCATAGAATTAAAGATTTCATGAATATTTATAATCATTTTAAATTTATAACTCACGAGAAATATTTCGAGACTTCAACGTTTTTTTTAAGTTTTGGTTAATTTTATTAGGAAAAAAAAGATGAATAATGCAAATGGAATCGAGATGAAATGGTAGATGTATACACAAAATACTGATAATGATTAGAATTGTGGTTTTATCAAATTGTAAAAAACAAAATTATTGAGAATAATTATTAATAAATAGGAAAAATTAGAAAGTAAAATATAAATAACTCTGTATGATACAATAATAGAAGGAAATAAAAATGTATTAAAAAAACCATCGCATAAGTTTCAAGCATTGAACATTTGAAATAATTTACTTCAATTTAAATTTTTGACAATTAACTTTAAACTAAAGAAAATTTCTAAACTAACCCACTAGATGGCGGCAGATACCACCATTATCACCAGATAGACGCGAAAACAGAAAATTGTTTTTATTTAATTAAAAAATAACTAATTAGATTTTATTCGTAATTTTTAAGGTAGACACGTTTAATAATAACTTCAGAATAAAAAAAAGAATCCAAGTGATATAGTTTTTAAGTTATATTTGAATACCATACAAGGCTGTACATACAAACATCCCTATACATATATTAGGCCAGTTACGGCTGGATCTAACTCGTTCCCAATGGTAACGGCAGTAACTCCTAGACTTTATGTTCGAATATGTTGGAAACGTTAGTTGCAGTTATTGCTTTCAGAAGTCAGGAAACTAGTTAATTATTTAGATAGTATTTGTAAGCGTCTCGCATTGAAAGTCTGGCAGTCTAGGGAGAGTTTACTGGTGTTTTCAGCAATTTGATATGCAAATGAGAGGCATATAGCCTTAAAAAGTATATGAGAAGGATATTCCTCCTTTTCATCATCTATGGATGAGCGGTTCGGTCTACATAAGAATAACAAGTGGTCTACCGATGAAAAAAGTGAGATGAAATTTAAAAAAAGTGAAAAAAAAATGAGATGAAATTTAAAAAAAGTGAAAATAAATGAAAATGAAAATTGTAAACAAAAGTGAAAAAAAGTGAAAAAGAAAATTATTACTAAGCAGTAACCCTGACAATAAAATGTTTGTGCTGCTCCTATGTGTAATTGTCCTAACACACCCAGAAATGCATCTGGGAGTTACATGCCCTACATCACCAAATCCAAAGGGATTTTCCAATTAACACACTTTAACATCTTGAAGTGGTGAAGACAAGATAAATTTTTTTGTTCTGCTCACTTGTTTGGTCTCAAATTGAATTTCTCGCCAAGAGGCTTCAGACGTATTTAGATTTATTATTATGTTTTTATGAAGGTAATAGAATGGTAGTATTAAATAAATGCAATTAGAATATTTAACAAATATCGAGCAAAAAAAAAAAAAAAAAAAAAAAAATTACTGAAATAAACAAACAAACCAGATCTATTAAACATTCATGTTTTCTTACGAAATTTCTTTTCAAAAATAACATACAAATTTTTTTTATGAGCATACTCTGGTAAAGCATTTCAAGTAATGTTTTCCAGGATAGAAATATTACAAATAATGATTTCATAAAATAGTTGCTTCCAATAGAAGTAGCCTCCGAAGGCTCATCATAAAAAAGGCTACCAAAGTGTTGGAAATCATACCCAGTTAATGGATGCTAGAAAATAAAATTAAGTTGACTTCTCGTATGTGGAATCCGATCTATTTGAAAGTTGAGAAATATTTTTTTCTTCTAGAAACATTGTAGTGGGGCCTGATGGCCTAGTGTCTGGCACTTAGTACCACAGGTTTCGGATTCAAATCCCATGGATGTTTGTAGTGATTCTGAATCTATTTTAAGCAGTCTGTGCTGGTTTAATATGACTGTAGATCGTTGGTATAGGGCTGATAACCCTATCTTGTAAAAAGGAAAATAAAATCTCATGTTTTGGAATCTGTCAGTAGGCAAAAGGCCATGGCCCACCAAGAGGCTGTCGAAGGACATTGAAGAATAATAATAATCATTATTGTAGCCTACCTATTATGTAATAATAAAGTGTTTGTTTGACTCGGATAACTATTCCGCCAGTTCCAGTCATTTAAAAAAATTCCTTTTTCAGAATTGAAAGGCTTTTTAAATAATCACCTCTTTCTAAATGGCAAAAACAGTGGGATGAAGGATTAACGGGTTGACATATTTATGAAATTATTACAAAAAAGTGTCGGCATATTCTGCTGGATGGACAAGAGGGGAAACCATGTTTTTTAAGGGCATGGCTCATTTCCCTCTTACCTATAACGGTTTCATCTGAGGGACACAAGCTATTGTTCTTGTGGAGATGTGGGTAATCCTCTTCACTATGCTACCTCCTGCCCATTTACTTTATCATGGCATATGGAGAAACCTTCCGAAGAGAATACTATTCAATGGAAGATCAACATCTTAAAACTCAAAGGGTCTCGACTAAATATCCGAAACATGATAAACTTTATTTGTGAAAATCAAATTTTACTTATCCCGGACTAAGTGTCAAACAATATTTTGTATACAAATCTTTAAGCAATCTTTAGTAATATATTTCCTTTTTCTACATATATATATATATATTTCTTACTCTGTGCGTGTGTGAATGCATTTATAAACAGAGTAATCCTGCTTTATAAAACAATTGACGTGTGTTTACTCATCCTGTGTATATACTTATAATTTTGCTTTTTACAAAGATTTAAGTGTGTGTATATATTTTTGCGTGTATATTTTAAGTAATTTTACTTTTTAATAATCTAAGTGTTTGCATATACTGTGTTAGAATATTAAGGTAATTCGCTGTTAAAATAATTTATTATTGTGTATCATGTAAAGTAATTAGCTTTATAAAATAATCTTTGCTTGTGTATATATTTAAGGTAACATAACCGTACTATGTTTGCATATTTAAATAATTTGTTTTACAAAACAATTTATGCTTGTGAATGTAACAAAGGAAATTTTGTATTATAATGCATTTATTTTAAGTAGGTGCATCAGCATATTTCTAGGGTACACTAAATTTGAAACAATTCGTTTTCGTTTTCATTAGACACCAAATTGCAAAATCAAAAATTTTTTTATGTGAATACCATTTTTCTAGTTATATACCTAGTATATTTATCTCTTATGTAATATCTCCTGCCTTTTTTATTACCTTTGTCCATAATTTTGCAGCAACTGCTCCTACCGTCTATTTATTTATTAGCTATTAAGATTTTCTAAATTCTATAATAATTGATTTGATGAATATTCCTTCAGCTCTCTGATTTGTATAATCTTCTTTGTAGTGTTTATTGTATTATATTGCTTTTATTATTTTTTTCTCTAAAATCTCTTACCTAACGTTTTTATATTTTTCGCATTTCATATTCCTCCTTCTTCAATATTTTTTAAATTTTTGATATTTAGTTCTGTTCTTGTATGAATTTTTCCCATTGTTCAGCTTCTGTACCTCCAAAAGTGAATTATGCAAAACTTTTCCGCCTCCATCGTGCGTCCATTCATTTCACCCACATCATTCCCGAACTGTATAGGGGCAACTCAGCTCTAGGCACAGTGATGTGGTGTGGTGTAGTAGTAGTAGTTGCAGTCATTTATGATACTATTCACCATCCTGGAAAATATCCCAATCTGGAAGGAGGGTTCGTAACCTACACTTACCTCTTCAAATCCTACTTATTTTAAAGTGACCATAACAAAATACAAGCCACAGGAACATTTTGTTCAACTAGCGTATTAGGTGTCAAACAGAGAAGCCTGAATTCAAAATCCCAATCCAAAATCTCTAAAAACTAATTCAATTTTATCTTAATTTATTATTGTTTTTTTAATTTTTCACAGACGAATAATAAAACACGTAACTTAGCAATCATAAATAAAAAAAAAATAATAAATTAAATAGATTAACTATCGACCTCACGTTTTGTAGGAAACTTTGCTTGTTGCAAAATTTATTATCGAAACATGAAAATGGGAAAAGATTTTTATGAGCCTACCCCTGATTGAAAACAATTCGACCAGAACTTCCTACCCTAGATTGCCCTTCAGAATAAGCACTCTGAGAATATTATAAATAATGATTTCTCCTTCCCGAGATTCCACTACAGGAGGCAATCAGGCGATGAAAAATCACCCCCAGTTAGTGGATGACACTCCGTTAAAAATGAAATGGGGATGTCCGTGCAGTCTAACCAATCATTTTGCAAGCTGGGAAATATTTGTTCTTGAAGAATTATTGTTTAAGTTACAGTGCAGTAATAATCTTTTCGTCTGATTTTGACACGCGTATACTTTCTTTCTTTTTTTTGTGTGGGAAGAGAATAGAATGTAATAATAAATAAATCAATTATGATATTTAATAAATGTCGATGGTTAGATATTATATGATTATATGAATATCGAGAGAAAGGCGGAATATATTGTGTTTATATCTACACGCTTGTTTACTGTTTAGTTAAAACATTAAAACAATCGGTAAGTTATTCAGAAAAAGTTGTCTGCAAAACCATTTAAGTGGAAGAAATGTATCTAAAAGTGACAGATGAGAACTAGTGATTGTCTGTTTGTAATGTTCAGAGATACAAGAGGGACATTTCAAGAGAATCATTCATTACAAAAGATACATTTCCGAGATACAAGTCCTGTGAGCTATACATTGGTATTAGTAGTTAGAAAGCGTCGAAACCAATTGAAAACAAATGAATCATTCAGTTGCTGTTCCGTGTGTATCCAGGCTAGAATAGTAGTTTATGTCATTTTAACATGGATAGAGATGAAAATTTATTGGACATGGACATACCCTATTGTGATGATGACCATGAAGTGATGAAGACCGGGCAACAACATTTCAGAGATACAAGTCTTGTGAGCTGTACATGGATATACAGTAGTAAGAATGCGTCGAAGCCAATTGAAAACATGATGAAACAGCCACTCGCAAAACTTTACTGGACAAAGAATATTGATTCAATTGCTGTAATTTCAAAAGTGACAGACGAGAAGTATTGGTTGTCTTTTTGTCATGTTTTGTCAAATAGCTGTTCATGTCGTTTTAACATGGATAGAGATAAACATTTATTGGACATGGACTTATCAGAAGACCGGGTAACTGCATTTCAGAAATACAAGTCCTGTGAGCTGTACATTGATACAGTAGTTGAGAAAGCGTTGAAGCTAATTGAAAACAGATGAATAATTCAGTTGTTGTCCCGTGTGTATCCAGGCTAGAATAGCCCTACTGTAGCCCAAGCAAGTCGTAAAAGGCGACAAAAGTGGGTAACCAATGCCCGGAGGTATGACCGAGTGGGGTTAAGTCAGATTTCTCCGTTTGGGTGCCTCATGTCTTTGGCAAGGTCAAGGATGAAAAGAAGCTGTATTTTTCCCTTTATCATGACTCCTCAAAGAGTTCACGGACTTGGTCAAGATGTTGCCGTCGTCTAAGTAGGATAAGAAATAACACATCCAGTTGTAAATCTCTACTGGTCAAAGGTCATTGATTCAGTGGCTGTCATTTCCAGGGAATTTAATAGTAAAGGTGAATGAAATAAGTGAATCCCCATGTGGTTCAAATTCGATGTCCAGCACCACCATAATTTGGAGCTAATATACCAATATGGATGAAGGGTTCTTAATTTCCACCTATACATTATCTTATCTTTCTCCTTATACATTTTACATGGGACTGCAGAACCATCGTTATTTGCGTATCACGATGTATCAGTATAAATGCTTACCGTGTACTAGTAACAAAGTCCATTACCCAAAGAATAGGAAAAAGTGGATTTGAAGTGTGTCTATTTAATGCTTATATTATATAGAAATAATACTAATAGAAAGCAAACTATATGAGGTTGATATAAAGCAATCGATATGGAAATAAGGACTCGATAATTGGTTTCATAGGTTATATTTGCATTGCACGAAGAAATATATTGTCAGCTCTCTGCCTTAAAAAGAGCGTTTCCTTAAAGAATTTTTTTTAGCTATCGTGTATTTGTTTTATTTTTAATTCCTTTCTTCTTAAGTAATTTTATATTTTAATTTTGTTGCTATATTAAAATTACATTCACTGCACACATTTGGAACGAGTGTCTAGCGCTCTGGCGCTCAGTGCCACAGGTTTCGGGTTCGAATCCCGGCGGTGCCATGGATGTTTGTAGTGGTTCGGAATCCACTTTAAGCCGTAGGTCCTGGTCTCCTATGACTGTAAGAGCGTCACGGAGCCAAAGTCAGACTTCTACCTACGGGTGCTCCATCACAACAGAAGCCGCTTCCTTCCCCTTCAATCATGAGTACGTATGGGCTCGTGGGCTTGGCCAGCCAAGTGGGATAAGGAACAACAACAACATTCACTAGCAAATTCTTTCGCACATATTTTTATCCAGCCAAAGTATCTTTTCGCACAGGATTATTATCATGTATGAACATGTTGTATTTGTGGAGTTGGGGGCAGAAAATAAATGAGAGCCCAAGTTATTATTTAAAACTGATTTATCTCACCGCTCAGCTAGAGTAACTTTCATTTCAAAGACTTTAAGAAAAAAAAAAAAGCACCATTTTTTCGACGTGATTTTAATAATGCATGTTTAAAATTTACATTAACATGTTGCCAAGAGCTACGATTTGCCAATATCAAGGCACATGCTGCAGTTCATTTTGAATTGTCTAGCTTTCAAAATATAAACATATTACTGTTTCAATTTTCTTAAAATATTCCCCAAGGATTCAACTTTGCTTATGAAAGTTATTTTAAACCTTCATTTAACATTGTATTTTCCATTGATAAAATAAGTGATCGAGTATGATAAAACATGATAAATTGAAATTCGTAAATGGTCTGTTTCATAATGATCGTTCGTAAATGATCTGTCGTTTTGAATAATGAAATACTGTGTTTCTCTGAAGTTTCCGCTGGTATTCCTCTCCCTAAACTAAACTTATCAAAGTAAAAAATATATAATTTATCTGAAGATAAGAAATTCCAGGTCAACTTTGTTATTACCGTTAATATATATAGTTGTTAGTGCACCCCCTATATATATATTATAATTAAAGTCCTTTCAAAATACTGTAAAAAACAAACACTCGTCACAATGAGTTCAAATTTGAACTGCAGATATTTGGAGAAGGGAAACGGTATGGCATCAAAAAGTTCCACCAATTTTTAACTAACCAATTTGGTATGACCTCGCCGTGGTTGATGGACTTTGCACAACTATTGAAAACTATTGAATGATTTAGAAATCATTTTTTCAGTCAGAAAACTGTAACAATCAAGTACATTGACTGCAGTTGGTTTAATGTGCAACATTGTAATTTGGATTAAAAATATCACTGACAGCCGAATTCACTTTCTTTATGTCGCTTACAACGCCATCAATTAATACACTTTTGAATTTTTTTTTGATGCCGTACCTTTTCCTCCTTCTTCGAGTATCTTCAGTTCAAATTTGAACTCATTGTAACGAGTGGTTCGTTTTTTACAATAATCTGAAAGTGGGACTTTAATTATAATCCTCCTGTATATATATGAAATTTATATATATATACGTACACATGCACGACAGATGAACACAATAACCAAAGGAGGACAAATAAGGAGTGAGCTGGAAACACGACCATTTGGCAACAAATTAATAACAAAACCATCATATTATTTTCAAAACAAAAACAAAAAAATACTGAGCATACCTCATATTCAAACATCTCAAAGCAACAACAATAATATATATATATATATATAAATTTTTGATTTGTTTGCAGATTTCTTCGTTGGATGTTTGCTATAACTAATTAGTTTCCCCCCCCAAGACATTAATAAAATGAAACACAAAAAGTTTATACTATCATTCTTTTTAAATTACACCCTTATGAAAAATTAAATAAAAAAAAAATCCTAAATTGCATATAATTCACTTTTTATTATTGTAATTTTTTTGTAATGAAATTATATTTTCTACTACAATTTCCTATTCGCTCCCATTAGGCACTCTGTTGTTGACTCAATTTTTTCCCAGCCAATGAGAAGCTCCGGTATATTTCATTCACCTGCCGACGTCATCTTCATCGTTTTCTTCTTCTTGCACACACCTGATGTGCTTCGCTAAGTGAGTCTAATGGAATTGATCTAAGGAGCCTTTGTCGTGGGCGGCAAGGGGGCACAGAGGACCATCCATTATCTCGTTAACTGAAAAGCACCTTCGGACACAAGTGTGCGCTTAATAGATAAATGTCCATGCGCGTGCATTTATGTGGGGCAGTGCTAGTTTTATGGCAAAAGTTCTCGCCCGTTTCAGGTGGTTCAAGTTCGTTAGAAACTATCTCTTTCCTTTTTATAGGGATCTAATGAAATAGGGCTTTTAGCGGGCGATTCTTTTTCCAGTTTGATAAATTTTAAAGGTTAAGTTTTTTGAAACTACTGAGTTGGTGCTTTAGTTTCGCTTTCGGTAGTTTGTTGGTATTTATTTAATGTAATGGAAATATGATTTGCTTTTATAAAGAGCAAATATTTAAAAGTTTTGCAATGTTATTGTATCGGTAAACACAAAAGATTACAAGTTTACTTTAATTTAGAATATTTTATACATTATGATTTTTTTTTTTACATCGTTTACCAGTGGAATTCCATCACATGTTGGAATTGAAGGAAACGAACGAGCAGATCTTCTGGGAAAAAAAAGGATCACAAGAAATTCCTGGACAGTGTCCCATTCTTCTTGACTTTTTAGGAGAACTATACGGGAGAAAATTATGTCATTCTATATTAGTGAATTATTATCTAACACCAAAGAAAAAGTCTGGGAGACAATTAGGGATGACTGGAAAAATTTAGTGAAACTCGCAAAAAAAAAAAAAAAGCTGCTGTTAATTTTAGAATAAGAACTGGACACAACTGCCTGGCCGAATATCTAGCGAAAATACGAATTATGATTTCTGATATACGTGTTTTATGTGAGATAGAGAAAATGAATAAGGCCCATCTACTTGTTTGCTCGAGGCTGGACTCTTAACTTACAACAGAATAGTGATTTGCGTACTCTTTACTGGAGGACCAGATAAGGCATATCCTGATCCCATGGACTTTTATTACGGTGCTTCTAGCTTTTAAATTTTATTCTTAGAACATTTAACTTGCTTTTAAGGTCTTTTGGCCGTTTTTGTTAAGATGTCTGGTATTTTTCCTCTGTAATTTTGATTTATTTATATGTTCTTTTTTGTTTCTAAGGTAAGTGGTCAAATTTGTATGGATTGAATTCCAATAAATCTATAGGTAACAACAACATAAATTTTTAAAAATATCTTTCAACTTTATTTTCATTTTATTTTCATAATTATCCGAATACTTTCTTTGAATTTGATCATTCCACTTAAACTCAGCATCGTTTTAGATAATGAGATATCTAGACAAATTATTTTTCGTTAAAGATCCTCTTACCATTTACTTTTAAATGAATGGAAAATTTAATTTAAATGCGCTAAAGATAAAATATTAAAAAAAAAAATTAAATCAAATTAGTTAAATAGAAGACAGAATTAAAAATCAGTTTCAATTGTAATTTATTTACTAAAGGTTTATGCCTTATAGTTCTTCCTTTCCTTTTAAAAAAATATTGTATTATTTGTAAAATACTTTTTGTATATATTGCTGTATTTTCACAAATGTTTTTAATTATATTTTAGCAGCTTCAATTGAATATTTATTTCAATTTTAAATCAAATCGATTGAGTTGATTTATCGAAAGAATAATGAAATTGAAATAGTCTTCTAATTTGAAATTTAGCTGTATTGATGAAAAAAATATGGATAGCTTTCTTTATCAACTTTTTAAATACTTTTTTAATACTGAATATGTTTAATATTCTAATTTGATCGTATTGTACAAACATTAAAAAATACTGACTCAAATGAAAATAGAAAATAAATAAATAAAAGTAAAAATGTTCTACTTTTACTTGATATTTTGTTAAAATAAAAAAATTCGAACTTGTAATATATATTTTACGTAGGTTTCAATACTTTATAATATGGAATATTGTGACATTGTTGTAAAAGTTTTCTATGGAGTTTCTGAATCCTGCCAAACAATTGCATAAAAATATAAAAGAAACATACTTTATGAAAAGAGAAATCAAATAGGCCTCAAAGAAGGAGTTGAAACATCTAGCAAAAGTTCTTTTCCTGAGTCGGCAATATCCGAATTCTGTTGTTTAATGGACCGGTTCTACATTCTGTAGTTTGGAAACAACGCGAAAATACTTGAAGAAGTAAGATATTATTGCGATTCGTGTTTTAGAAACTTTTAGAATTTGAAACACGTCTTGTAAAAAGATGGAAAAGATTTTTTGCTATTTCATAAAGTAAAAAAAATTGATTCAACAAAAGTAATTGAATAATAATAATAAAACATTCTCAATTATTTATGTATAAATAGACACTAAACATGACTTAAGGGTTTTAGGTGATTTTGTAAATGTAAAATATAATTAACTAACTCTCTGGCACTCCAATCCATGTTGGATCATGGCCGTCTGCTTACTTGCAGATTCCGGGAAATATGAGATGCAGATTCCGAAATATGCCTTTCTTTTTATGGAATATTGTTGTTAGTAATATGTCCAACGCTCTGCAGTCATATTAGACCGTTGCCTGATGACCGAGTGGTTAGTGCTCTGGTGCTCGGTACCACAGGTTTCGGATTCGAGTCCCGGTGGTGCTATGGATGTTTGTTAGTGATTCGGAATCCACTTTAAGCCGTGGTCCCGGTCTCAGATCACGGAGGCCAATCAGTTTTCTCCCCCACATCATTCCCTAACTGTAAGGCAACTTAGCACTAGGCACAGTGATGTGCTGTGGTGTAGTAATAGTAGTAGTCATATTAGACCGGAGACCTACTGTTTAAAGTGGATTCCATGATCTACTACAAACATCCATGGCACAGCTGGGATTCGAACTATAAAACTGTGGCACCTTACCACCGCAGTGATAGTCACTCGGACATCAGCCCACATCCAAATATGACATAACGGTAAAAAATATTGTTCGGCAGCTGGAAGTTGATATGAGATGATGAAGACTGAAGAACCTGCCTAATATGGCAGTTTAATTCTTAAAAGTATAATTAATGCACGAGAACGACTTAAAAATTAGGTAAAAAATAGTAAGATTTAATATTTAAGTTAAAAATGACTTTCATAAATTCTACAACATAATATCTTATTAATAAAAAGAAATATATATAAAGTGTTCTATTAACAAATTCTTTATCACCATCCTTATCAAAAATATCTAAATATAATCACATAAAAATTAATGTCGAAATATAAGCAAATATCATTTTGATCAGTATAAACGAAATACAGGCAACTGGACATATTTCTTCTACGGATAGACTTATCTATGGTATCTATTACAAATTTTTTACGCATGTAATATTGACTGAAGAAGAAAGAGACATTGACCATTCCCAGTATGTTTTTATTGAAAATTTTTTTTGAAAAATTTAATTTATTAATTTCTTTTTCGAATTAAAAATTATTAAAAGCTGCCACAGGAAGTGGGTCTTGAACAGAAAAGTTTCACTTTTCTGCTTAGTAAACTAAACTACTAAACAGAAGTACTTCACTTTTCTGTTTAATATTTTTATGCTTGTCATTGTTTTTCCTTAATATTTTCTTTCAGTTGGCACATTCTAAGTTGAAATATTTTGCAAATAGCAATGTATGTACTAATGTATATAAGCTATAGTCAATGAGTATTATATGAACAATCTTGTCCTAATAGTATCGTCCGTAGAAAGCATGCTGAAGGGCCTAACCAGACTTGAATTGCAGCCACTTTTTTCAGAAATGATGAAACTCGATGGTGATTGAGATAATTTACGTGAGTGTCTAGCATCGATAGTCAGGCTGCCTAGACAGTATATTTTTATTTATTTTCTTGTGCCACGCAAACACGGGACAGTTTCTCATAAAAGTCCTTCCGGAAGGAAATACCTCTCTTCATCTTTCTTGTTAGAAGGTTATTAGTGATATATACACTAAAGTGGGACATGAAATCCACCAATGTGCCACCAAAAAAAAAAAAAAAAAAAAAAATATTCGTATAAAGTGATTCTTACAATTTGAGTAAATAAGTTTTAGCCGGACTAATCAATAATATGTGTACATTAAGTTTTAATAATTGTTTCATCACTGAATCAAATAAATTGCCATTTGGTAATGTTTATGCAATGAATTAATGTTCTCTCTTCTAGAGTATGCTAGATCAGGTAAAGAAATCTTTTGCTACGCGACAATGAGAAATCGGAAAATTGAATTTGACTGAGAATATTAAACAAAAGAAGTCGAAGACTATATAGAAATCGGCTTATTGACACCTTAATTTATTTAGAAGTTTGAATTAGTGTAAAAATTGCCATGCTGTTCTGAGCTTAGGATGCTCGGGTCAAACCAATCATATTCGGAAAATTACTCACTGGCATGAATTCTAACTCCCCTTCCCCACCAGAAACGATCTGACTGTTACTGACTCTTTGCGTTGTGGGTGTTCTACAGAGAAAATAACTATCCAATTAAGAATTTCAAGGTTTATTTCTTTTCTTTTCACTTTTGGATATCAGAGTAATTACAAATCAGTTTCTCCTAGAGAGGATGGGGGCTTTGGGAAAATATCGTGGCTACTCGAATGATTTAATAGTGGTAGACATAAATTTGGCATGCCAAGATCGTGCCCTAGAATACATTTTAAGGAAGTAATGTTTTCTAAAAAGGACTTTCAGTTAATTGTTTGGACATAAAAGTTTCGCATTTGCGAAACCCAGAAGACTTCTAAACTTTGTTTATTTAACTTTTAAACCTTGTATGTTAGTCTGCCACGATTCTTACCAAGTCAAGTGACTACTACTACAACTATAGTACTACTATACAACAACTACTATACAATTACTATCACTGAGTCTAGAGCTGAGTTGCCCATTTACAGTTTGGAAATGATGTGTGTGAGAAGAAGTCTGATTGGGCTCTGTGATCCTCTACGGTCATATGAGACCGGAACCTACGGTTTAAAGTGGATTCTGAACCAACACAAACATCCATGGCACCGCCGGTTCGAACCCCAAGCCTATGGTACCGAGGGCCAGAGCTAACCACTCGTCCATCAGGCCCTAAGTCAAGTGACTGCAATGAATTGACAGGGGGATTAATCTGACATCCATTCGAGACTAAATATCGCATGCTACACTACTGCTATCATGCTATATCCCCGCCCCACACATGATGATAAAGAGAGTTTTCTATAACATTACAGTTACGTTTTCACTCTTTTAGTTGAATTCACTAGTTAGCCCCGTAAAGTTAAATAAATATACATGCAAAACAAAAAACACGCAAGCATGCATTTAAATCTTTTTATTTTTCACTGTAACAGTTATGCAAAAATTATTTAATGCACATAAATTTAAAAGGTCATATTTATTTTATAACTTTAATGACTCAAATATTCATGAGTAGCATAAAGCAAACAAAATAAGTTATTTTATTCACCATTTTAGGAAACATAATCCCCATTTTTTTTTTAAAAGGAGGTCTTAGCGCGTTTAAAAATATCTCAACAAAGCTCTTTTAAGTTACGGGAAACTTTCGTCGCTAGTTGTCGCATTAAGGAAATGATGATTTCGCCAGATTTCAAGGCAAACGAAGAAATGGGTGAGTTATTTCAAAAATCCTGGGGAAAATGAGAAAACGAGATTAAATAAAGCTCCCGTAATGGATCTTTATGTGAAGTAATCGCTATATTTGTGTGCTCAGAAAAAAAACCTCCAGAATATGGTGTTATTTATTGTACAGCATTAAATGTTATTTCAGGGATGAGAGAGCTATAAGTATTTTGTACTTTTATTGCTCATTTAAGAATCTTTTAATCTCAGTAAACATTACCAAAAGTGATTTTATAAAAAAGAAATTATAATTAGAGGATATATTTCATGATTTTTGCAGCAACTATTTTAGCTAAAAATAATGCATTAATATAAAAATTATTATTGTATTATATCGAGGTTATATTCAATTTTGAATGATGATAACATTCATAGCAAACATATCAACAATCAAAATGATCATCAAATGAAAATAATCTTCAATAAAAAAAAAATGTATTATTATTTGTTATATATTTTATTTATTTAATTTTACATAGAATTTGAATTTACAGCAATAAAAGTTAACACGGCAATGGCCTGTAGGATTTTCCTGGAAATAATCAATGGATATTTTAATTTATTCATTTGTTTCCTTCAATTGCAAAAATAATAAAATCAATCGGTTCTCGGTTTTGAGTGACATTTTAAAATACTTGATTTAGCTATACAACATAGTCTAAATTGAAATGAAATTACTTCATGTTTCATATATTATTTATTTTGTTCTGTTAAGATCAAACATGAATATATTTTTCTGTACTGAAATATCTTTTTAATTTAAGTTTAAGGAAAAAATAAGAGCACTTATCTTCAGTTTTAAGTCCTATAAATTAAAAAACAACAACTGATATTTATTTTTTGTAAATATGTTTTTAATTTCATACTTACAATAACTGGGTGATGAATATTACTCATTAACTACAAGTTTATTCCCTATTCAGGTTAAAAGAATCACATAAACATTATTTCAAATAATATAACATATGAAACGTCTCGGCCTATACTAGACCTAAAACGGCTTCAAGAAGAGGGCTCTTTTCAGGTTTCACACACACACACATACACACACACACCCATATATATATATACACTATCTGGAAGAAAGTGACGGGACACCCCTCGAAAAGTAGAAAAGTCGACAATACAGCTGACACATGCGCAATAATAGGTATCACGTGTCAGCCATATCCTATAAATACTTTGTGGAGTCGACTAGAGTTGTTTTTTGTCAAGATGCTGCCAAGGGAAGAGTTGTCTGAGTTCAAGAAAGGTGTGTTGGTTGGATTGCATCTTGAAAAGGTGTCAATTAGGGAGATATCCCGTCTCCGTAACTGCTCAAAATCAACTGTAGCACGTGTTGTGTGTCGCTACAAGACTGAGGGACACTGTCAGAACAAACCCCGAAGTGGACGATCTACAGTTCACACCAGCAGGGACCGGCGGGTGCTCGGCAGGGAGATTTGAAGTAACCGTCAAACATCCATGGATAACATCGCAAATGAGTTTAGACAAGCCACAGGTGTGGCCGTTTCGACCAAGACTCTTCGTATTGAGGCCCATAAGTTAGGTTACCCTGGACGTTCGGCGGCCCATAAGCCTTTGATTACGAAAACCAACAAGAAAGCGCGCCTTCTATGGGCCAAAGACCACCGTACTTGGACTCTGGATGACTGGAAACGCTTCCTTTGGAGTGACGAGTCACGATTTACCCTTTTCCTTTCCGATGGACGTGTTTGGGTATGGCGTTTACCAGGAGAACGCCTTTTGCCCGAGTGTGTCGTCCCAACTGTAACGTTTGGTGGAGGAGGATTGATGGTATGGGGCTGGCCCACTGGTGAAGGTTGATGGTGCGGTGAATGCCCATAGATATTGTGATATTCTCGACAATCATGTCCTTCCTACCTTGTGGGCAGCGTACGATATGGATGATTGCTGGTATCAAGAGGACAACGCAACATGCCATGTTGCAAGGAGGACTCTTGATTGGTATGTGAACAACAACGTTAAACGCATGGAGTGGCCGGCGCAGAGCCCTGATCTTAACCCAATTGAACATCTCTGGGACGAATTGGACCGTCGGTTGAGGGCCTGTACCCCACTCCCCCAATAGCAAGCCTGAACTATGGAACTTCCTGTTAAACATTTGGAAGGAAATTCCTCTTGCCACTACGGCTAATTTAGTGGAAAACATGCCCAGAAGGGTTGCAGCTGTGATCGCAGCCAAAGGAGGCCCTACCTCCTATTAATTTTAATAAATATGGGTTTATGTCGTTATAGTGTCGTGTCCCGTCACTTTCTTCCACATAGTGTATATATATGCAGTACTTTGGTTATTACAAATTATTATTTACGAAGAAATGAAAATTAAATATATAATTTGATTCACAAGAGCATTTCCTCCTCCATTTTCGTGCAGTTCATGAGTTCTTGAGTCATAAATAAAATATTTAAAGGGATAATGCGGTACGCCAATCCTCCAACGAAATTATTTTATGTAATAAAATGCAATCGTTACATGCATGTATGAAAAAAAAAAAAATGCTTTTTTTTCTTTATTTCATTCTTATTAATGAATAGAAATCAATTTTAAATAGATTCTGCTTTCTAATCTTCAATCTTTATGCTTATCAAAATAATCTTCGTTAAAAATAAATCTCAAATTGAATCCTAATAATTAGTGAAATTACGAGAAAAATTCTTTGAATCGTTCAAGTGCCAATTAGTAAGCTATTTTTGGTTTCTGAATCAAACGCAATCTTTCCCGACAGAAGAATTTTTTAATACATCTTAATAATTAATGCGCAAAATTTGTGAATAATTTGCTATTTGTTTGAAGTACATTAATATGGTGCTAAATTACTAATTTTGTTATCCTTTACTTCAACCTGTCCCTTTCACTTTCAAATTAGAAATTAATTAGTACATTTCTAAGGAATAAGAAATCACTTTGCTTTGATCTTAACACCTGTTTCAAAACGGATACATTATTCAGTAAGAGTAAAATTATAATAAACCCTAAAAAAAGTATATAAGACATTTGATGCTTTATGCTTGAGTTTAATTAATCAAATCTTCAATTTCCTCTTTGACCATCTATTATCAAAAGATACAGAAATGTTGTTGTTTTTCATCCTCATTTAAGCCTCACATAATTGTTGGCACCTTTACTATTTTGATTTGGTCTTCTTCTAGAATGGTATTGGATAGAATGGCTTTCACTGTTAAGAAAAGATTCTAGTATTATTTCTTGTATTGAAGTGTACCTGGAAAATTAAAACCAGGAATTGATTTTCATCATTCATGATAGAAGTAGGGAAATTGTAACAGTTCTAGCATGCATCAATTAGACTTGTTAGACAGAACCATGAAGGTAAGGGCGAAATATGAAGGGGAGACTTTTTGGGACTTCCGGATAACTTCCGGATCTGGGGTAATTAACCATCCTTAACATGCCATATTGAAGAATACCTGGCAAATTGCAACCACAGTTCAGCATTGATGTGAGATATTCTTTCATAGTTTTCACTGAGTCTATTAGCTTTACAATCCAACTATACACCAATGACTGCCCCTGACCACCGAGATTGTAGCACATACAGCATGAAAATTGAACTGAACCATAGTATGTTTGATGGTTATTTATTGAGTACAGATTCAAGAAAAGAGCATTTCATAAAAATATAAAGGAGAGATATACAAATAGAAAATTTATATATCATATTAGATCCCTGTAACATTTCTTAAATGTTATGAATCTTAAATAAAACATATTTTGTTCATAAATATTTTCAACGTAAATTTAACTGGATTAGAAATAAAAAAAGTCAACCTGTACAAAAATTTGCTGAATTAAAATAGAATTTGCATAGAAAAATGCAAAATATTATCTGCATCTCTTATTATTAAATAATTAACAGCCAATGTGCATCGCGAGGGTTAATTATATATAACCATAAGAAGGTAAATGAAAAGAATGAATCCTAGGAAGACTTTCAATGGTAACTAATCATCTCTACTTGCCATATTGTAGAATACCGGAAAGGGCCCGAATGGCCGAGTGTTTAGGGGGCTATGGCGCTCGGTGCCAGTTTGTAGTGGTTCGAAATCCGCTTTAAGCCGTAGAGGCCGGTCTCATATAACTGTAAGAGCATCAAGGAGCCAAGTCAGACTTCTACTTATGCGTGCTCCATCACAACGGAAGCTGTCCACCATCTATGGACTACTCATGGGATATCCGTCCCGCACTGCAAGACACTGTGGATTTGACACAACACAATCTGGGAAACTTCAAGCAGAGAGTTCAGCATTGATGTGGTATAATATGTGAGGATAATATTATTTATATATAATTATTGATCACTTTAGATAATTATTTTTGCAATATTATTGCAATATAAGGTTTATATTCTTTAGAAATATCAAATTTTTAACTATGATATCCCAGCAATCAATGCCCAAAATCCCACGTTGATGTAAAAAGAATCGGATTCTGATTAATCGCGGGGAAAATAATTATTAGTGATTTTGAAATTCATTATAATCGAACTGCATTAATAAGACTTTTTTTTTCGATTCATGATTATTTTTCAATTGCTAGCAATCTAGATAATCTAGTTATTTTACTTTTATGCGTCACACAGAGTTAGGGTTACTGAATTAGAAAACAGAGCAAATCAATCTTTGATTCACTTCTTCAGTCTTTGATTCTTTGAGAAAAAAGTGGGGTTGGGTTGATATACTTGAGACACAGGTTTGAGAACTCATAGCTTTATTTACACACACACATACAATATTTAATACATTTACAGACATGTAATTATAGATTCGTGGAAGGATTCCACTTCTAAGCCGAAAATCCGATACTCGGCTACGCGCAAGATGCGCGAAATATACTTCCTCTTCGGGTGAGAACATATAGGCCAATCGGCCATTTCTCCGGAATGCCACAGAGGGCGCTCTTGCTAATGTGTAGAAGGAATCATAATTACAACAGTGGTTTATTCGTGATTCATAGCTCAAATTTAAACATTTGTAATAAAATAATATGAAAGCTGATAAAAAAAAATTAAATTACGTTAAAAATGGTGTTTTATATTAAAATTGATAAAATAAGTTCTTTAACCAGAGCATAGATAATTTTTAATTCACAAGCATAATAAACAGAAAGAAAAATTAATGTTTAAGAATTCAATTCATTTTTGTTTTAAATTATCTATAAGTTTACAGCATAAATGATTAAACTTTAAAGGCTATGAGGCCTATATATAAATTATAAATAGTGCTAAATTTTTTTATAAACGTTGGTATAAGGAAATAATCTTTGAAATGATCCCATAAAGAAATAAATTTTTTATTATATTTTCCAGTTTTCCTGCTTTGTTTTTGCAGCAAATTTAAAAAACTATGACAATAAAAGTTTACGACACATAAGTTCACCTTAAATGGTGTTCAAGGTGTCAAAATTGATTATGTAAAAAAAAAAGGGAAACAAATTTAACAAGAATTTATGAGTAATGGATGCAGCATTTAAAGTTCGATTTTCCATGATCTTCGTCAAGAAGGTGAAAACAAAAACACTAACCATCTTATCTCGAAGTAAAAATTCGGGGAAGAACATCTTTTGTTGCGGCTATAAAAACTCACTTAAGAAAAACAAGGCGAAGTCTCTACCGCAATTCGTTTAAATTAATGGCCTGTTTTATGTCACATAACTTTTTACCTAGAAATCTGGGATAGCATCTTATTCACCGATCAAAAAGTGGTATCGCTTTTGTAATAACAAGATGTCTTATAATATCCTTAACTATTGAATTATAAGAAATTTACTTATCCATTAATTTTATTTCCAATAAAAGGTACTTAACCTTAGGTCCTTCTCTATCGATGCGCAATTTTTTTGTAGAGGGTTTAGAGTTATCGCAGATGGCCAATGGAGGTGGCTTGCTGCTGCAATACTAAAGCCTTAAAAAAAGTCCTACTACCTAAAAGTCCTATCATTTTCAAAAGAAGGGGGTCATGGAACATCTCTAAGGATGGTAATTGGAGTTCTCATTCTCCTTCCGATCTCCTTAAATCCAACAGAAGAATTTTAATTTTCTGGTGACTTATTTTGCCCATACAGTACAAACAAGCTTCAAAATTGTCAGGTTTCAAAATAAGCTCCATTAATACATATACATAGTGGGGCTCTTTCCGGCTCAAAATACTGAAAAGAAAATGCATATATATTTTTTAAAATTTAAAATGACAAATATTCACTTAATTTTAGATTTGTGGTAGTATGTTTGATAATATGTGAATCAACATGAATTCAATTCGCACAGAGTATGTTGCAATTTTTGATTTAAAGACGATGGTAGTTTTTTTGTAGTTTTTTTTAGACGAGGATAGGTAGATTTGATGTAGTTTTTGATTAGGCCATGTTGGAAGTTTTTACAGAGTTTCTATTATAGGAGATGCAAACTCAGAGATGTTACCATTATAAATACATTTGACAGACCTCCTTCACTTTTTTTTCTATCGTACTTAGTGATTCTTTTTTATCGTACGATTTCTTTATTTACTTTATAGAGAGAGCAGGGCCTGAATGGCCGAGTGGCTATCGCTCTGGCGCTCGGTACCACAGGTCAAGCTCGGTACCACAGGTCATCCATGACCAAGCTGTCTAAGTGTTTGCCAGCTGCATTAGAAAGAAAAAAACTTTATAGAGAGCCCGACTCTCTGGGGACCATTAGGGCGGGAGGTACAATCAGTTAGTGGTTTTGATGTAGACAATGTTTCGAAAAACGAGGAGATTCGATGGCGTTTGTTGATATTCAGCAACTTGTTTTAATTAGTCGGACTACCTGGTGGGAGCTTTCTGGGTTTTCTCCCATACAGGGGGTAGCTTTCCTTAAAAATGTCCTCCCGGAAGGTACTGCCCTCCTTTTTCAGCGACTCGGAGCCAAGTCAGACTTCTACCTAAGGGTGCTCTATCACAACAGAAGTTGCTCACCTTTTTCCACCTTCCATGAGATTCTATAGTGGATATCGCTACAGGTTGATGTAGGAAAAAAAACCCTTCCATGAGACCACAAGGGTTCTTAGACTTGGTCTAAATGCTGCTGTCTACCAAGTGGGATATGAAAAAAAAAAGGACTTAAAAAGACGTTTTTATTTCTCAGTAAAATTTAAAATAAAAATAGTTTAATTTAAAATAAAAATATATGCATACGCTTACAGAGGTTGTTCAAACATATTTGTAATGATTTTGATATACACTGAAGAGCCAAAGCATTTTGACCACCTGTCAATAACGAGTTGGCCCACCTTTGGGCGCAACACAGCTTCAACCCGCCTTGGCATGGATTAATACCAGTTAAATACCACTTCCACCTGATCACGTGCCTTCCACGCCATCCAGGCCTAGTTCATTGCAAAATGTAGGGGTGGTCATAATGTTTTGACTCTTGAGTGTATATATGTATAGTAATTATTATTATATATATATATATAGTATTTATTATAGATATATATCTTCAAAGATAAGAGAGCTTTTCTTAAAATATCAAGGTTTATTTTGTGCCACTTCTCCACCTCAACCTCCTAGAGTCAATCCAATGTTTCTGAATGCCATTTACAAGGAGCTATATATAGAAATCCAAATGCACAGTAATCCATAGGAGATTTGTCGGCTAACTTGAAGGAGCATTTAAATGGGATAGCTACAATTTCGAATTCATCTCACACTTTTTCCAAATACAGAGCAGTAAATTTAGAGGTAGTTAATTCTGATGGAACTTAACACAATGATAATTGATAGAATTCTTCTTCGAAAATAGTTGTTAAAATACACTCAAGAGCCAAAACATTATGACCACCTGTCAATAACGAATTGGCCCACCTTTGGCGCGCAACACAGCTTCAACCCGCCTTGGCATGGATTCTTCAGACTCTCCAGCAGCAGTTAAATACCACTTCCACCTGATCACGTGCCTTCCAAGTCATCCAGTCGAGTTCATTGCAAAATGTAGGGGTGGTCATAATGTTTTGGCTCTTAAGTGTATATCACGGACAATATCCGATGTATTTATTACAATTTTTATACTATTTAAAGGTATAAATAAATCCATTAATAATTAGAAAACATTAGCAAAATTTTAATATTTTAGGTTTTTTTTCCTCCTCTGTTTTCGGTAGTAAGTCGACCTTTTCCATTGCAATCAGATTTAAACTTCATTAATTGTAACAACAATACGTTACCATTAATAATCTGCCAGATAGTTCTTGTGCAACACTCTGCGCATAGTTTTGAGCTGAAAAACATTTGCTGATAGCAGATGAACATCATATTTTTGGTTTTGATTAGCTTTAAATCGGATTTTATAATTCTGTTTATTGTTGATATATGTTTAAAGATTATGTGATAGTTCTTTGGAGGGTTGGGAATTTTTAAAAAACATGAGATGTGACTGTAGATATCTTAACATGTGTACGTATCTTTGATAGGCAGATTTTTCTACTTTTTCCTAGTCAAATGTAAACATTAGTTTCTCTGTCCTTTTTTGTTAATTTTGTTACTTACTTTAGGTATAGAAATATTAAAATGATGCTTTTTCAACTTTTTTTAATAATCGAATAAGGGTATTTCTTTTCATAAATCTCCCCCAAAAAATAGCCTTCGATCAGTTGTTTATTTTCCTACGATATTTTAATACAAATAATGATTTTAATTTGACGATGAGTTTGAAGATGATGAATGATTTAATTTGTGAGGATTTTGAAGATGATGATGAATGATTTAATTTATGATAATTTAATGTAGGATTTTTTAAGGGCGTAATGGATATAAGGATTTAATGAAGGATTTTTTAAGGGCGTAATGGATATAAAGATTTAATGAAGGATTTTTAACCCTATACTGAATTGAAGCCATTCATGGTTTTTTTTGTCATTTAATTCATGGATAATGTCAAAATATGTACGAAAATGTCTGTCTCAATATAATGCCAAATGTTTTTCAAACAAATACTATTAATTTTTCGATTCAATCAATTCTTCAATTCTTTAAAATGCCATAAGCGTTTTGACTTCAGTTATTTTAAGAAACTAATAATAACGATAAACAGACTCCTTAAGATATATTTATATTTTCTTAAGCTGCTGGCTTTTGTAGACCAAACAAAAATTATTCTTTAATTTCTTCTTCATATTTAATCACGCAAAAATGAGATTTTTGATTTTAGAAATTAAATCAGATAACGATATTGCGACGCTTTTCCGTATTTACCAGAATTAATTACTGTTGATTTTTCCTAATACCATTTTGGGATACTTTAAATTAATTATACATACATATTAATATTTTATATTTACTATTTTACATACAAATTAATTATAATCATTCGTCTTTAAAAATGTATTTGCCTATTTTTACATTTAAATGCCAGGTGGTTTCATTGTATTTTAAAATTTTTTAAATGCATAAATGTTCTCATTTGCTTTGAAAGATTTAAATTATTAAATAAAAAAAAAATAGTAAAAGAGTTTTTACCCATAAAATTATGGATATTATTTTCTTATTGATTAATTAAAAAAAAAATTCTTTTATGAATAATTTTTATTGACTTATTTAAATTTCTATAACGAACTATTTTTATTAGTTTATTTAAATTCCTTTCACGAGTTTTTTTATTCATAATATTTTTAATTTCTTGCTCAAGTTGTTTTTTATACATATTCATTTAAATTTGTTTCACGAGCTAATAATTAAATAATTTAAATAATGTTCCTAAAGATCGTAGGGTGAAAAAGCAAAAGGCAGTTTTATTTCAAAATAAAAATGAAATTTTTCAAGGAAAAAAAAAACCGTTCAGAATTCTATAGTTTTTAAAAATTTGTTTTAATTTAAGATGTCTTTTATGCGTTTTATTCTTACATTAAATTCTAAACTTTATAGGTAATTTGTTTATTGGCCCGACGATTATTTTTATTATTAATATTTTTTGTTTCATAAATTAAGATTTCCTCTCTATATCAAACATTACCCATCTTTGAAAATTATCTTAGATTATAAAATAAGCTATAAAATTGACTGATTAACTGTATAAATATAATAAACAGTGCAGAAGTTCATGCAAGATATTATTGTTTGGTGATTCACGGTGATAGCTATTTCAAACATGCTACATACCGATTTGCGACGCAATTCCAACACAATTCTATACTTCTCAAGGATTGTTCTTAAGAGTATGCATCAACATTATTAAAAAGTGAAGAATTTTTATCTTTAGATGGCTACTTAAATATTTGGATGGTTTTAAGTCTTGAGATAGTAGTTGACAATTTTAAAACATCAGTGAATGTCATCTTATATCTGCTCCATTAAAGCCTATGGTAAACGGTATTTTTAAAGTGCTGGAAGGTAAAACCCTCCATTTGAAGTCCGTGTTATTTAAAAAACATCATGAAATCATAAATTTAAATTAGGAGTTCATGATTTTTGATTTGTCATATATACAATATTATAGTTATTACATATATATTTATATTGATTTATGAGTTGCCACATATACAAATGTATATGTGATAACACACTTGATTTTCATGAATGAATAATTTTATGTTTTTATTACTTTACATGCAGCCTTAGAATATTTTTGTTTTCTTTTCAATGTTTTATGGTGCAAATTATATATTCTATATAGGCATGTATAGTATAGGCATCTCTTGTTTTTTGTTTTACTTAAAATGCACCAGTTGTACCAAATACTTAAAAGTTATAGAAAAAAAAAAAATTTGATTAAACAAGAAAATAAATTTTTGACCAGTTGTAGATCATTTCATTTTTTTCTAGTGATTATTCGTTAAAAATGCATTCTTTTATCTGAGATACTTTTTTACGGAACGTTGACCAATCAACCATTTCATAGTGTTTATTCGCTGCCCTATTTTTTTTTAAAAATGACTTACGGCTGTTCTTGTACTCATTGAAAAACTATTTCCTCAAATAACTCAGCAGACTTTTTCTCAGATTTCTCATTTATTTTCAAAGCACGTAATAGTGTTTATGTTTTGAATCAAATCTTTTTCCAACCATATAAAAAAAATAAAAATAACAGGAAGGAAATTTATCCATTTCATTTCGATTTCTTTTTCATTCCGTATATATATGTACGCTGAGTGCGAATATTGGAAGACAATTATCTCTGGAATCTCTGGAACACAAGGCTGGCCCTCGAGATCGCCCCGGTGGTGCCCTGTGTTTTGGGGGCCGTAGACGCCAACAAACTTGCTTAACATGTTTTGCCAGTAGAGAATTGAGAAGTCTCACCTATGAACAAGGACAGCAGATTTTTTGGACCTGCACCAAGTGCACGATTGCTCAAGCCTCGCCCACTCATATTTTTAAACTGTTTTGATTTTATATTGGGCGAAGGTGTTTTCTGAACTTCTTCTGTTCTTGTACTTTTTAGAGGTTTAGGGGCTTATAGATTTGGTCTAACAGCTAGATTATATTGGGGTTCAGAAAAAACAATAACAAGAAATTAAACGAATGAACCCATATATATGTTAAGGTGAATGCGATTAATCGGTGATTATTCATAATCATAATATTAATAATCATTTACCGTAACATATATCCGTTTATATATATATACATATACAGGTGACCCCAGTGAAATTAGGTTGCAATAAAATGGCGTGTTATACGAAAAAAGAACTACAACGAAACGGGGAGTGAGGTTCCAAAAATTAAAAAGTTGCTGTTATACTTTCATAATTAAGATAAATATATTTATCTTTATGAAATTTTTTAAAGCAATAATACATATTAATATGAATTAAAAAAATTTTTATTCGTCATCACTCTTAACCGAAGGCGGTTTTTTTTTTTTGTCAAAATTTCCTCATCCTCCGAATCCTTTTCTGCATTATCTTCAGACTTTGCAAAAAAATTTGTTATTTTAGATAGCTTGCTTTTAGTTAAAAGATCTTTATAAATTTTCTTATATGATGCTAATCACTTACGAATTTCTTTTTTAAAACTTGTGTGTCTTTTCATTTGAAGGATTTTCATTTAAGAAATATGTCTCTAACTGTTCGGCTAAGTCAAGGCCTTTCTTTATGATTTTAGAGTAAACTTTTTAACTTTTTCCTCTCCTCTGCTATCTTTCTCAATTATCATGGATTCCAGATGTCATTTCTACCAAAGCTGTTTCATCAATTACTTCTTCCGCCAGTTATTCTGGGATATGTTGGGAAGTTCATATACCTCCCAGAGACTTAGCAACCTCTGCTACTGCATCCATTCTGTTTTCTGCAGTTTCAATCAAATTTTCACTTCAAATTGACTCCGCTCATATTTCTTTCTGACAGCTATTTAATGTCGTAAATTTTATATCTCTGATGGATGAGTTTGTTACATTAATGCAGTCCAAAATTTGGAAGAGATTCCACACCTCCTTAACATCCATAAATTTATCATCGATTTTGTTCAAAACCCATTGTAATGATCTCTGTACGTGATTGGTTTTATATGTAGCTATGATTCCCTGATCTAATAATTGGAGTTGGAGATAAAAAATATATGAGATAAAAAAAAAAATTATTTTCATATTTCGATTATTTAAATCTTAAGGAAATTTAAAATCTAAATTGTTTTAAGTAGTTTTCCGCACTTGGTACAAAACAGTTTAAAAACCATTTCTTAAATAATTCAGTAGTCCCCCAAGCATTTTTATTTGCTGCCCAGTATACCGGTAAATTACTCTTATTTAGATTTTTTCATTGCAAGAGGATGGAGAGATTTAGCATAGGTTTTACCATGTGTTCGCCTGAAGCATGATTGCACCTAAGTAATGTTATATAGTATTTTGATACCTTAAAACCTGGCAAAATTTTTTTTGTGTGTGTTTTGAAATATATGTCCACTTGGAGATTTTTTTCCACCATTAAGCAGTCTCATTGGCATTAAAAACCTGGTTTGTTAAATATCCACTCTGTTCAATAATTCTTTTCAATTCCATCGGTTAAAATTCGGGGCCTTCTTTATCGGTTGATGCACTTTCACCTACTGTTTTTAGGTTTTGTAGTGATAAGCATTTTCTCATACGTTCAAACCTCCGGCATGACGGTCAACTGGTTAGAACTGTGGCCGTTGGTACCAAAGGCTTCAGGTTCGAATTCTGGCGATGGCATAGATTTTGTTGGTGGTTCGGAATCCACGTTAAATTGTAGGTCCCGGTCCATTCAGCCTAAAGTGTGCACAAGATGACCGTAGAACGACAAAGCAAACCATACGTTCAAAACCACCCTATTCTGGTTACAAAATCTTATTTATCTCCATTTTCCTTTAAGTAATCAAGGCTTTATATTTGATAATATTGGTGCTAAGAGGAAAATAGTCTTTAATCCAGATACTAAGGGCTTTTTCCCAACTACTCAATTATTGCTGTCCTAGGTCAAGATGTCATGTTTAATGAAATAGAACAGCCTAAAGCACCTAATTCATTTTTTATAGTCCGTATTGTCGCTTCATTTAATTCTGATGATTAGGTGATATAAGATATCTTTTTGTCTTGTTTGAGCTAAAATTGGTAATTTTGTCTCCATGGAGATAAAGGAATTTTTATACTTTCTCCAGACAGATTAATTGATAAAAATAAAAACATAATTATTATTTCTTTAAAAAAGGTTAAGTGCTACTTACCACATATTTTTAATCTACATAGCTAAAAAAAAAAGACACAGTTAAAAGCTTAAAGTGTTTTTTAAGTATTAATATTTCACGAAAATTCTACAGAAAGATCGATGATAATAAGTACGTGCTCGAATAAAAAAAATTCTCTCTAATGAGGTAGTATCTTTCGCTTAAAAGCTTTATCACATTTATTGAGCTGTTGTACGGGGATTTCCCTAATACTTTTTTTCCAATTCTCGAACCGTGTTAGAGTAAATCCGTGCTATAGAAGTGTAGTAATCTCTTTACATATATATCATAATGAAATATAATTAAAAGTGATTAACAATTAATCAAGAAAACTTGAGTAGTGACATACAGAATATGATGTATCTTCTTTTTTCCATAACCATTATATACAATATGCTGTTGAATATAGTCATGAACACATGTTTATACTCAATCATGCCATTCTATGTGACAACTATCGACGCCATTTGTTCAACAAGATCAGTAACAACCACAATGTAATAGGGATGAGAAAGAAACTGATTTCTATTCTGTTCCCAACATTTTTAAATGGGAATAAATCTGGTGATCATGACGGCCATATGGGGCTTAACATGCCATGTTGGAACAAACCTCCAACAATTTCATTGATGAACCGTATGAAGATGCGTTGTTACCAGTCTGACATATCGCTTCCTATATTTCGAATCATCGGTATATTACTACTGCTAGTACATTTCTAATATTTAAAGTTACATTTAAAATCATTCAAATTTTTTACTTTATTTAACTGAGATATTACAATTTTAATTTAAAATAATTTTTTATACGTTATTAATCTTAATTTAGATATATCAGAGCAAAAACATTATTTTCTAAATACTTTTTTTCTGTTAATTTGGCATCAATTTAAAAAAACAAAACCGAAACAAAATTTGTTTTTTTTTTTACCTGAAACAAAATTTTTAGCAAATTCTTCCTCAAAGGTTTTTATCATATTTTTTAAATTTTTATTAAAAATTTTTTTTTGAAGAAGGGATGTTTTATTTATTTTCATTTATTAAAATATTATATTAGGCATTACTATACTTTTAAGTAAAAGTTCTTTAATTTATGGAACTATTAATGCATATGTAAAATCAATTACAATAAAATGCAGTTTAAATTAGAATTCTTTGTAGAGTTGATTATTTAATGCATTATTTATTTAATTTATTAATTTAATCCGGGTGTTAAATAGACAGATTTCTTTTGACGTAGAAGACACACACACAAAAATTCTTTTATTAAAATAATATTTCTGTTTCCTCTGACTTGTGAAATAAAGCACTGGAGTGTATTTAACAACTTATGAATATCTTTCGAAAAATTCGTAAAACCAGTTAATTTTTTTTCTTATTGAACTTATATTGCTATAAAAGTTCCAAAAAAATATGTTTCAAAAGTGTATTGATGTACAAGACATGCCGATCAATAGTGCCCATTAAAAAAAAAAAAAAAGTTATTTTTCGGGAGAAAAAGCCTTTGAAAACTTTCGGTTAATATTTCACTTTGAAGATTTTTAAAGAATATTTAAATAATAAAAGGCTTTTCTATAGCACTGCCGGTTTTGTAGTTTTCTTCAAAGAAGGACCTAAAAGTATTTCTCTTTATATATATTCACATTTTCCTTCATTTTATACAGGTTGTTATACAAAAGAACAGAATTTGTAATATCAAAATGTAGAATTTCCTGTTCAAAGAGATTTTTAGATAAACTTATTTGTTATGCGATTGCTTTGTTTTGTAATATGCCTGTAAAGAAAATTGAACAAATAATATGATGCTACATATATTAACATTATCGATTTTCTTTTGCATTTTCGTATTTTTTATCTAATGATTGAGAAATGTTATTGAAACTTTTTATTTTCACTTGGATATTTGTATTTATACATGCGTATTTCAATTTACTTTTGCACATATGTCGTGACTTTGTTATCAGTTAACAACACGACATCAAAAGAAAGTAGTTTTATAACTTTGCAATATTTACTCAGCCACACTCGTGCAATGATACTTCAATTTCTACGAAAATTCTCGCTACCCTATAAGCTATGGATTACCCCACTTTTTTGTTTCTGGGGAATATTGTTTTTCATTCACTTTTATTTCAAGTACTAATTGTACTTCATATGTTCTAATCATCGTTAAACTTAAAATATTACTGTTTATTTGACCTGCAGTTTTATCCATTTCTTACTTTTTCAAATTTACCCATCTTAATTTATTTCCTTTTGATTTCCGGAAAGTATGTGAAAGGATATTTTTCTTTTGAAATGGAATTTGTAATCCGTCATAGGCAATGAAATCAAGGAATTTCGAGTATTTGAGTAGTTTTTTTTTTATATAAAGACTTACTACTGTGTCCAAAAAAGTAAGACCATTTCAATTTTTCCGGGCATATGGTATTTCAATTGTTTTTAGGTTGCTGGCACTGTTCTTGACATCTGTGTGAAATTTTACGTCAAAATATTCATTAGTGCTTGAGTTACGCTTGGTTTTGTGAGACGCTAAAACTGATTCCGGCAATATTTGAAATGTCGGAATTAAGAATAAGAACTTACGTTAAATGTTGTTTGCGGGAAACGTATAGAATGTTGCAGAAGGCATTCGGTTAGCATTCCTGCATCGAAAAGAAATGTTTAGAAGTGGTATAAATAGTTCAAAGAAGGCAGAGAAAGCGTTGAAGATGAAGAGACCTCTGGTCGACCATCAACCTCAACCGACGAAGCTCACGTCCACAAAAATTAAAAAATTTGGTGCTTACAAACCATCTATTTACAATTAGAGACCTTGCGGATGAAGTTGGAATAACAAAATTCCATTTTTAAAACATGTTTTGGGCCTCAAACGTGTCAAATCTCGGTTGGCACCGAAAACACTGAATGCGCCAGCTCACACTGCCTTGATTCTTCGTGACTCTTTACCCATCTTTATTTATTTCCTTTTGGTTTTCATCGGAAACTATTCCCTAAACTCAAAAACAATTCTCAACTTTTTAAATTGAAGGACATTTCTAAAATCACCGAATCAGTTTTAGCATCTCACAAAAACCAAGCGCAACTCAAACACTAATGAATATTTTAGAAATTTCACAGAAAATTTTTCTAAAAAGAAATAAAAGAAATTTGCACGGAAAATTTATTCCCTTTGTCAAATTTTTTTATCTTTAGTATTTTAGCGGAATTTAGATAAATTGCGATAAAAAGCATGCATACATCTCAAAACACCTAGTCAAGTCAAGTCAAGGCAGCTTACTAAGAGATCAAAATACAAACAAACAAAAAATGAAAAAAAATAACATTAAACAAAAGATCTCGACTCACGCCCAGATTCGATTTACGACATGAAATATTCGTATGAAAAATGAACATCCTTAAAGCTTTAAAGAAAAGAAATAGCTGGGAATAGTTTCCTGTTCGCTTAAATCGAGGTGAACAATCGATAGCTACCAGTCTCCTCCCCTAATCCCCCCTTCGGCTTCTATCGCACACCCCTTGTCATGTAATCTCACGGATACGGTGACAAGTCTTTAGGTTACACTCCTTCAACCATGCTCGTTTACTTGTCATATCAAATAAATAATTATGTTACATTAAGCTACAGGGGTGACGGATTAAACCTTCATCACTATATTATGGTATTTTAGTGAAACAAGTTTTGCTAGTTTATGGAAACTGATACAATGAGTATATTAAATATATTTAAGTTACTCACGTATCATATGTAATATATGATCTGAATTACATTTGCATTTATATTTTCATGTATTAGATATTAATGCAAACGTAGTTCAGTTCGTATATATTGTGAATATGGTTCTAAAACTAATATAGAAAATTTTCTTAAAATATTCCCTGTGTATATCCGTGTATTAGTTGTAAAGAAGCAAGGGGAGAAGAAAATTTGCATTTATTGTATTTTTTATTTATATACATTTTATTGCATTTATATTTATATGCATATATAAATTTTTTTTTGCAAGAAAATTTGCATTTGTATTTTCATGTATTAGATATAAATGCAAATGTAATTCAGTTCGTATATTGTGAATGTAGCCTGAAACTAACTAATATAGAAATATTTCTTAAAATCTTTCCTCTATAAATCCGTTTTTTAACTGTAAAGAAATACATAAGAAGGTAGAATAATTAATAATTTAAAAGTAATGTTGGTTTTATAGAATAGTTTATTACTTCCTCGTATTTCTCGACTGCGTTTAATTTATCGCCACTTATTTAAAAATATAATAACTTTTTATTTTATAAAAATTAGTTAAAAATTTATAATATTTATATGAACAAAAAATTCATTATATTTTTTTGTTTAATATTTTATATTTATTATTTTATTATTTTTAGTTTTTTACATTATTTTATTTATTATTTTCTATATTTATTGTTTTGTATTTATGAATCAGTACTTGAAATCGGCCTCTGCATTGCTTGATTGATAAAATTTTATTTCCTAAATTCTATCTAAAGTTTATTTCTTAAATTTAATCTAAAGTTTATTTCTTAAATAGTACAAAATGTAATATAAAAGATATGTTTATTGTAGTCAAAGTATGAAAATAAAAAATAAAAAAATCCGAAAAATTCTCGTATTTTCTCATAAATAAATAAATTCGAAATAAGATTTCGTTTCATAACCCAGCTGTTTATTCAGTTAAATAAAACACAAGAACGTCATAAATAGCGTGTTTCTCATTTAGTCACTGTCTCATTAAAAAACTTTTTAACGACAAAAGCGTGTCACATAACTTGACATCAACATTCTAACTGGAGACCTCATTAAATTTTGTGTAATTTATTTTTAGAATGCGAAGTTGCTGTAAATGAATCTTTTTATTAAAGGTCATTATAATGAATGTGTTTTAAATAGAAATTCATGAAAATTAGAAATGTAGTTGACTTTCGTGTAACAGTGGCATTTACAGGGGTGGTAATTTATTGAAGAACGACAGTATATGTATCTCAGAACCATCTAAAAAGTAAATTCTGGATGACCTAGCCAAGTAAAAATGCTTGGTACAATGGTGGCTTGGAAATGTTTTCCAGATACAGCCATGGTAATATCATCTCATACAATGACCTGGTGAGAATAGATGATTATACAAACGGAATTAACGGATAATAGGGTGTCCAACCCAAATGATTTCTAGAACACGGCATATAAAATTATATATCCCCATATTTTTTTGGTGGGAAAAATTTAAACATAATGAGTTATTATTTTGTTTATTATTATTCTGTAAACACAGATAATCTTGATACTAAACGCACATTGTAAAGAAATATATAACACTAAAAAGAGCTTAAAAAACATAAATATGATGAAATCATTAAAAAATAACGATATTTGTTTCTCCAGCCCAGCTTTTGGCGCTGAATTTGGTGCATCACACAGCTTCAACGTTCGTTATGTTTGAATGTATTTTGTGTTTGGTTAATTTCATTTTCGGAAAAAAAAAGGTTCTCAGGTGCTTAATACCAGTTTGAACTAGTCTGGTTTGATCTGCTTCAACAATCTAAGGATGGTCAATGAGGTCACTTAAGGTGAAACATAGAGCCTTCCATTTTCAAGATGTCATATATTCCAAGAATATTATTTGAAAATCAAAGTTAATTTTCTCTAATTTCGAAAGTTAATTTTTTGAATATATGGATGCACACATAACGTATTTTTAATACATTTGTTTTCACTACTTTGAGCCATATATAAAATATTAGTAAAATGTGATAAATCTCACGAAGGCGGAAAAAAATAACAAGGCGACGGGCTGCCACCCTGCTATAGTGCAATATGGAGCCATTCAGCGCTTGCACACGAAACGATATCCGATGAGACATAATCTTCCATATCCTCTTTGAAGCCTTCAGTAGCAGTTTTCTGAGAAAAGTTCTTATCAGAGAGATATCATGATTCGAGAACAAATGGTATGGATTACGGGTATGAAGAAGACTAGGATAGGTCTGGTATAGAGCAATCGTGCAATCGTATGGTTCGTGCAAATTTAAATGCACGAACCATAGCTCATTACTGAAAAAAAATTCTGCGTGAAAACAACAGAATCTGCAATTCACTTTTATTAATATTGGCCATTTTACTTTTATTAATGTGCATTGATTGATAAACAATATTCATAATAATATTGTTTATCAATTGCATATTATTTCAATGCTTCACTAAGTGTTTTTATTCAATCTCGAGTTCTGAAATCCAAATTTTTATTTTCATTTGAAAACTTCCATTTTTTTTTTCTTTTATTCACAAATTTCTTTATGCTATTATGCATTTCCCTTTTAATTTACCACTCACTTTTGTAACCATTGGGGCATGAATTTTTTTGTTGCATATAAATACCACATTTCATACCAGAATAATATCATGCTCGTTATTAGTAATAAATGGCTTTGAAGAAACTTTACTGAAATAGAAAAATCGCATTCAGATATTTTTATATGTTTACCATGAAAGTAAACAAGTATTTTCCACATATATAAATCATGCGATAAGAAATAGAAGTAAAATTTCCTTTGAGTTCTATGTGCTATTTCAGTTTTCTTCATAGAATAACTGTTATCCAGAAAATCATTCATTGATTTCCCCCAGGACAAAAAACACAAAAGTTTCGAGAGAAATCGAAAAAATGTATCATCCCGAATAACCACGGTATGAAATGCAAAAATATATATAAATAAGACCCAAAGTATACATTGATAATAGCACTGAGACTATTTTCTGAACTTCTCAAAGAATTATATAGTAAAAAAATATTGCTATTGCTTTATGTTTTACAAAATTATGTTTGTTTCGTTGATAGCAATGGATCTAAGTATTATGTATTTAATACAATTTAAGTTTATTGTTTATCAGTTTTTGAATTACTCAAAATAAAAAAAAAATGAAAAGGAAATACATATATATAATATCAAATATATAGTAAATATAAATCTATAATATCAAAAATTTCTTGATATACGAGTCCCTAGCTATCATACCTTTCTCAGAAATTGAATGAAATTTTTGTTTAAGGTATTTTGAGGCATACGCTGAAGAGTCTGATGAAAAACAACAGTTCAACTATAATGGTTACGGTTACAGTGACACGATTTGGAAAATTTCAAATGACAGTACCTACTTTTTATTGTCAAAGTGATCGTCATAGTGAAAAACCATAATTAGCGTTGAAACGGTCCTGTAGGTCCGACTCTGGCTTAATGGCAATGTGCGTCGCTGAGCATTAGGGCTAAGGTTCAATCAGGGGCGGTTTTGTTGCACTATTTAAAATACGAGAAGACTTGATGATGTTTGTGATGTTCAGCATCTTGCCTCATGAGTCGGACTATCTGGTGGAGTTTTTTTGCCAACAAACAAAACGCAAATACGTGGTAGTTCTCCCGGTAAGCACTTTTCTCCTTTTTCAGCAACTAGATGCCAAGTCAGACTTCTACCTATGGGTGCTCCATCACAACAAGTTGAACCCCCTTTCCCTCCATCCACAAGTAGACTACTCACTGGGGATTAGACACAGCGACAACTGCCCTGTAACACAAAATTCACAGTTCCTAGACAGACTAAGAAACAAAAGTGAGAACAATCAATGAGGACAGTAAAGCAACAGAAAGCAAAACCTTTTTCCCAAATGACCTCTTACACATCTTACTTTGCATGCTACAGATGGTGGATAGTACTGAAACACGTATCATAACAAGAGGAATTTTTGAACCTGACATCTGATAGCATCTTTAAAATCAGATGCAGTTTGAGGATTAAGTAATCAGTCATGCATTAAATGATTTAATTCATCTTTCAGTTATATATATATATATATATAGCAGGCTGAAAATTTTTGAATTTAGGAAAAACTAGATATGAACAAACTTTTTAAAAATAACTTTAATAAATTCTATTTCATTACTTCATTTAATATTTAGTATTATTTGTTAAACTTAAAATAAACCTGTAAAACTAAAATAGTATTACAATTTGTTGTTTATGTTTCTTTTTAAGATATCAAATTAGATTTCAAAAATTTGCTTCTAAATAGCTTTACTAAACACAAGAGTATTGCTTTTGTATTTTCTATGATGTTCTCTTCAAATAGTGCTACTTAACATTACTTCTTTTGAATTATTTTTTACAGTTTTTACATCTTTTACTGCTGTTGTGTTTCGTGAATATCAGTAACTACTGTTTCTTCTGTTCCTTGATGGAAGTTTTGAGTACTGAAAATAATTGGTCAAAGCTTTGCTCTGAAATAATGGTTAATAGTCGATCAACAGTTTAACTACTTATGATGTCTTCTGGAATTTTCCACTCCAATGAAGTCAAAAGAAAATTGCTGAGAACTCGGTTCTAAAATCTTCAGCTCTATTTTCTCTAGTTTTCATTCTTAGACACCGAAACAACGATTTTTTTTCCATTATACTCAGATGGATGACATCCTACTGTTTTAACTGCTGTTGTCAAAACAATAACTTCTTTTCTATGCACCGTGATTTGCAGCTGCATTAATGGCTAGAATATTCTTGCTATATATTTTGCCATTCTTTGAAAGGTCTTTCAATTTTATTTACAACGGGCTTTTTAATGGGAGTATTAGTCTTTTCCTAAACATGAAGCATATCACTGGCAGTGCAGTGAGAGGAATATTTTAATTTTCATTTTTTATAAAAATGAATATCTTCCATTTTTATAATGGGAAAAAGGCCGAGAATTTCTTCTGTAGATGGAAACTTCATTTGGTACCGCAATGTAAACATTTGACCAAAAAGCCATATATCTGTAGATTTGTTAAAATTCAAGTTTTACTACTTAATGATATTAGTAAAATGTGTTAATTTTTTAAATATTAGTCACTTTGGCAGTACTATTTTTCTATTATAATACTCAACTTTCGATTTGATCTGCTATAAGAGTCAACCATGTCTAAAAAAAAAAAAATAGATAAGTATATGATCCGTGCTATAGTTAGCTGCAAACCGATCTTTTTGAGTCAGGTTCAGGTTGTGAATGTGGAGCGTCTGGAATAAGAGCGTCCAGATTAAAATTCATATTGCAGCATGTGACTTCAAAAGTTGACCCTGAGTTGAAGTAGTGGAGGGTGGCATTCATACATCCAATAGTTGTTATTGACTGTTATTTATGTATTCACCAGTATGATGTCAAGTTTATTCAAATTTTGAGAAATTTCTGGAGTTTTTAAATTTAGTAGAAACTCTTAAAAATTAATTTTTAAATCTGAAATTGTTTGCGTACATGAAGTCCATGAATGGTTGCAAACGGTCACCAAACAAGTGAAAATTAACCATTTTAAGTCAAAGATTGGTTCAGTTTGACCAGAAGACTGAGTCCCTGGTTTGTAAAAACATCTCACACCATTTTGCAACCACTACAATCTTGCACAGCGCCTTGTTAACAATTTAGGCCCATGCCTAGTGACGTCTGCGCTACATTCGAAAACTATCATCAGCTCTTAACAACTGGAGTCGTGACTCATCTGGCCAAGCAACAAGTCATCTATATTCGACATGTTCAAGAGCCTAGCAAAGGCACTGCAATCGATGCTGTCTTTTTAATAAAGACACTCGAATCGGACTTCTATCATGTCCAATGAACATCAAATTTCGCTGCACTATCTTCCCGGATATGTCTATTGAACGCCCAACATCGTTTGTTGCTGTTATTTGATGAGATGTTTCTTCTCTGTTAACACTGGCTAATCTGTGCACACATTGCTGGTCTCGGTCATTAAGTAGACGGGGTTAGTCATAGTGGTGGTAATGCCTGAAATTATATATTATCTTCACATTCTTGACAGTGGATCGAGGAATGTTGAACTCCTAAATGGAATAGTCGCGTGAATATAACTCACAATAGCATTTCGGGTTTAAAGTCTGTTAATTCCTGTAGTGTGGCCGTTATCAAATCAGACAACTTTTCATATGAATCACTTTACAAATGAAAGCCCTGACAGTGCCACTACCCATTTATTCATTTAATACGCAATGCATGTACATTTGCATATTGCTATCCAAAAACTTTTGGTATTACTATAAATTAAGTATAATTGACTGAAATAAATTAAGTAATTAACATTCAATTTTATTTTGTGGCTGCAATCAGTGAATGTAGGTGGTCATGTGTCTTTACAAATTTTACATTTGCGATCTAAAGGCGTCAACTAACTCCCCGGCACTACAATCCATGTTGGACCATGGCTACTGGCAGATTCGAAACATGAGGTGATTTTTTATGAGACCGGGACCTACGGTTTTAAAGTAGATTCCGAATCGCTAAAACCATCACTGGAATCGAAACGTCTGTGCCACCAAGCGCCAAAGTGCTTGTCACTCAGCCATCAGACCTGTGAACGCATCCGACGTACTAATTATCGCTATGCAAGGCTGTGAGTAAAGGCAAATAAAACAGTAGGCTTAAACATTGCACATAACGCAACTTTTATTTTATATCGCACAAATATACTACTTTTTGGTGCAAAGATGGGGTCCAAAAAATACAAGATTTAGGTGTCCTAAAATGACATTGCTTGATCCGTTTGTTTGTTGAAAAAATAGCTTTGTAAGTTATTGTTTGATGATGCATACAAATAATGGTACTCAATGCTGCCATTATTTGCATTAAGTACCATTGCATGCATTGAGTACCATTGTTTGTTATGGTACTCAATGGTAATTACAATCCACTTCATTTCTGGTGTAAAGTCATCTGTTTTCCACTTTTGTTAATTATAAAACAATGCTTTCTTTATTGAGTAAAGAAAACCCTTCATCTCGAAAATGTAAAATCTTTATATCGCCGATATCAGAAATTCAGATTGTACAAATAATTGAAGATTTTAATTTCAATGTCCCTATTTACAATAAAAGAATAGAAATCAGAATCTATAATTTTTTAAAAAATATTTTATTTTTCAATATAATTTTACCCTATTAACTTTGAAGTTCAGGGTTAAATTCTTCTCATTTTTAAATGCGAATCCTTCAGAAACATAAAGGACCCCTATTTTTATTTCAAATGAAAATATAAAAAAAATTGTGATGAAAAATAAATTATGGGATTTCTCTGACATATTTCTACTTTTTTTTTTTATTCGTTTACCATAAAGAATACGCTTTATGTAATAAATCTGATATTAAATAAAATTGTCATGGAACTGATAGTTCAGTGATTCAGTGACTCTACAAAACAACCTGAAGTAGAAAATTCTTTTGACAATCAAATGATTCTCTTGTGGTATTCTCCCTATGTTGAAGTATATCTCAGTATATCTTTCTTATTTGGTTCATATAACAATCGGAGATTTAGTGGAACTTCTCTTTGTTATAGATGTGAGTTGTATGAAAAAAGATTTATTCTTTTTATAAAACTTCATTTTGTTATCCGAAACAAGAAATCATATCTAACAACAGATCATTTCAAGAACATAACATCATCTGATAATAAAATATGATCTATTCCTTCATATATTTTTTAAAACAATATGAAGAGAAATTATTAAAGAAAGGAAACATGAAATAAATTGATCTAAATCCTTTCAGTAAACGGAAAATGTTTGTTATTTAGTTTTATTCGCTTAAAAATTCTTTATAAAATGATTCATCCTTATTTTTTAATAAGGAGCATCAAATGATCCTGCTAGTTGGCGATAAGGGTTTAAATAATTGTTTTTAATACTCTTCAGCTTTGTTTTTTCTTTACAGATGGGAGAAACATATTTAATTTAAAAGGAAAAAGATGATTTAATTTAAAGTCCAAGTATTTGCCTTTGCAAATTTCAAGATGATTCTAAGCAAGTAATATAACAAAAACTTTTTTAAAGTCAATTCCTACTTTTTTTCCCCTATATTGCAGAAAGTCCTTTATAAACAATTTTTATTCATTTTTTTTTAGTTTACCTGGCGCCATCTATTGGTAGATAGATGCAACTTAAATCTAAAAAAACTAAAATTAATTAATTAAATTTAATTACTGAATTAATATTTGAAAAACTGCAGTAACATCAAGTGTCATCCACTACAAGTTCAAAAAAATGTATTTGAATTTGAGTGGATGAATAAAAAATATTTTTATTAACGATTGAAAATTTGAACATGATATATATAGGGAGAATGTGAGCTAATAGAAGGAATTGAAAAATTAAGGCAAAGCAATATTTTCGTATTGAAGATATTCGAAAATTAGAATAAAATTTAATTTTTCAATATTTAAAAAAAAGTATATTCTGTAAATTAGTTTTTTTTTTTTTTGCAATTTAACTGAAATTGTTTCATGATTTAAAGCGGAAGAAAATAAATGCGATTCTGTTTTAAGACTGCTTTAATTTTTGTGTTGTATAATCTTTAGATAAATTAACGAAAATATTTTAATCCTGAAAGTCGTCTAACTAAAAATTTCTGCTTGAAAAGTTTGAAAGATTAGTAAAATTTATAGAAAGTTACGTAATGATTAAAATGAAACAAAAGAATAGATAAATTACAAAATCAATATTTGATGTTTTCATTAACGAAACGTCGTGGAAAGAGCTTATTTCCTGTTCACTGTTGTTCTCAAAACATCATAGAAATGCAATTTAAAGTAAAAAAAAAAATATGTTTGTTGTATTAAGATCTTATTAAAACTGAAACGACCAACAAAATTTAATATAAGGTACAACAAAATCTTATTTAATACATAGTGGTAGCTTAGTTTCTTACTTTTCAATACTTTACTTAATATTATATGGAAAAACCCCCTAGAAAACAAATAAAGAGAAGCACACAAAAGCAAATATTTTTTCTAAACAGGATTGAAAAAGAAATGCTTAGAATAATCTATTTTTAACGATTATTTACAATTACTTGAAAATAATGGATAATAAGTGCGATAGAGGCCGTGGCTTATCAAGGTTTTTCGCTTAAACATGACATATCTACAAATTACTAAATAAAAAGTTATTAAACAAACTTTAAAAAATTTATTGCTTTGAAACAATTTAGCTTCGACATAAATTGCATTTTGTTTACATCATTTACAAAATGTAAAATTAAATTTTGTTGTGTTTTCATCATTTATCCACGTTTTTAATTTGTTTACATCATTATCATTTTGTTTACGCATTTAAATTATTATTTATTTTTTTTTATTATTTAGAATAAATTTGTTTTAAATATGATATGATAATATATGATGAAAGAAGGAATATTACTCGTGAAATTTTTCGGATAAGAACAATTAAGATCGATTAAAATTTTTCAATTGCTTTTTAAACAAATATTAGTACTTTATTGTACGATTCGAAGTACGTTTCAGTAAATTCTAATTTTCTCTCATATCCATGTTTGAAGAAAGGAATAAGTTTTATTTTTAATTTTTTTCAATTACATCTAATTCATTATGCAACCACTAGCTCCAAATTTATAAAAAATTGAATTATTCTTCGTGTGCAATAAAAATTTATTGTTTTTCGTGTTTCTGACTGATGAAATTTGACGTTTTCTGTTCTTTACACCATTGAAAAATTTCCTTACCCTACTGCCATGATACCTGGCTGATTGAATTCGTTGAACTGTTTTTGAACTTAAATATATTCAAAAACTCTCTTATTATGCTCTATATTTTGTAGCTGAATGTAGCTTGAATTTTTTGTTAATATTCGAATGAGGATTAGTTTCATTTGATTAAACAGTTTTGCTGGCTTTAATGATCTCGATTTACTAGTTATCTTACAATATTTTTATAAATATTTTAACATGGTAAATTTAATTTTAAGTCTAAATTTTAAATCCCTTAAACTTACTCTATAATCAATTATTTTAATAGCATAACTTTTTTTTTTTTAGGTATAAATTAGTATTTAATTTGCGAATTTTGAACAACATATGCTTGCCCTATTTTTCATAGAGATATTCTAATTTTATATAAGATATAAACTGCCAAATATTCTCATAAGAATTGGATTTGTCTGAAAAATAATTTTTTAATTCGAATGAAAAATTAACGCAAGGTAGACACTTATTGAAATAGTTTGAAATTTTTAAATATTTTCACATTCTTTCCTTCAAATTATAACGAGAATCACATGTATGAGAAAATTTGTGTGAAATACATTATTCATAACCATTGATGAAATGGCTGACATAAACATTTTATAAAAACAAGATGTCTACCGAACAACTACAACAGCACCAATCTTTTTGGTACATGATCCTCAACTGGAACTGCATTAAGAAAAGTTTTCAGATATCCTCATAAAAGAAATCACAACAACATAAATCACACAACAAGATAAATCGCAATAGCAAACCAACTGATCCATTTAGACCAACCCATTTCATCTCAAAAATGGTATCCATTTCATTTAGCACGCAAATGCGAAAACGGGATGGCACCTCGTCATCATGAAATCGCAGTCGATTGCGAAAGGTAATCGGCTTGAGGCAATTCTGATATTGCTATTCAGAAAAACGTGAGTTGGTTTAGTGTAACGCAGAATACGTGAATTAGAAAACGTTAGAACTGAGTATGCATTAAATAGACTTAACCGCAAACATTTTTATAAAAAGTCCATAATTGTTTTCGACAATGAATTTCTAATGAAACAGCTATGAGGATTATTAATTGGGAAAAAATTGAGAAACTAATAACTTCTGCGTAATTCTTGTATTTTTACCTAATGTATGGGCATAATTATAAATTTAAGTGCAAATACAAGAAATGCACAGAATTTACTAGTTTCTCACTTATTTTACGATTAATAATCCTCATAGTATTTCGTTAGAAATTAGTTGTCAAAAACAATCCTTGTTTAGCATTGCAAATCCTTGTTTAGCGTTGTCCCTTATTGCAAAATGAATTAATCATCTTCTTCATTAGCGCAACAGCCGCATGGTGGGGCAAGGTCGTCGGCTTACCTGACAGATTTCGAGACAGTTGTTTTCTTTTTATGGGGTAGGATTGTCAATCCTACGCCCAACAGCCATATTTGACCGGGATCTACGGTTTAAAGTGGATTCCGAACCACTACAAATTTCCATAGCAGCGAAGGGAATCGAACATGCAACCTGTTATAACAAGCGCCAGAGCGCTAGTCACTCGGCCATCAGGGCCCCAAAATGAAATAATCATTCTACATAATTATTGTCAAGCATTCTTACTTAAGTCATTTACATTAAAATAACAGATATGTAGTAACTGCATCGTTATCTAAAGCGGTCTGCAATGCTGCATCCTTATTTTGACAGGACAATTTTGAACATCCACTTACAAGGATGCATTTGGGAAGTTTGTACCCTCCCATCCTACTTTTACTTGTCCAATAGAATTACCGTACTCATCTTTGAAATAGAAACAGAATTTTTCGCTATTGTATTATTATTTATCGTGCTTCGAATAAAGCTATTTTAGTTAGGAAACAAAACGCACTATTTTCGAAATCACTCTGACATTAACCTATAGAATGAAAAACAATGATAAATTTACCCTAAATTTAAAACTTTTGATTGCGTTATATACGATAACAAAATTTTATCAAAACGAAACATTTATTTTTATATGCGTATCAGAAAAGAAGCAATATTCCATTTAAAAATATTCATAGAATATTTATTAGAATATTCATATTAATCATAAAATCGTATAGCTTATTGAAACAATGACATAGCTAAAAGAAAAAAAGTCAAAGGAAATTATTATTAGATGGAAAGCATCTACATTTTGAACATGCACTATGATATAATGTATATATCTGAGTGTATTTGATATAATACGGGCCTACCACTATTTACCGATCAAATAACCATTAAATTGAAACAGTACGAAATGAGCAATTCCTCAAAATGGACGTTAAAACATTAATTAATACTGAGTTTGGAATTTGCAATTAAATTAAAGCCGTGAGCATGTTACTTACGCACACACACACACACACACACACACACACACACACACACACACACACACACATATATATATATATACAGGGGATTATAATTGAATCCCCCTTTCAAAATACTGTGAAAAGGAACCACTCGGCACAATGAATTCAAATTTGAACTGAAGATTCTTGGGGAAAACGGTATGCCATCAAAAAAAAAAAATTCCAAAGTGTAGATGGCGCTGTAAACGGCATAAGAAAAGTGAATTCACCTGCCAGTGATATTTTGAATCGAAATCACAACGTATTTGGCATGAGTTGCTCATTAAACTAACTGTAGTGTTCAATGTGCTTGATTGTTTCGGTATTTTGTCGGAAAAAATGACTTTTAAGTCATTCAACAGTTGTGACACTGGTAGTGGAAAGCTCATCCACCATTTTTGATGCGATACTGTTTCCCCCTTTTTCAAGTCCTTCAGTTCAAATTTGAACACCTTGTGAAGAGGGATTCTTTTCTTACAGCATTTTGAAAGTGGGACGTTAATTGTAATCACCCTGTTTATATATATATATATATATACACTCAAGAGCCAAAACATTATGACCACCTGTCACCTGTGTGTATTCCCATCACACACAGAAGCAAGTGAAAGAATAATTCTTCAGACTCTCCAGCAGCAGTTAAATACCACTTCCACCTTATCACGTGCCTTCCACGTCATCCAGGCGAGTTCATTGCAAAATGAAGGGGTGGTCATAATGTTTTGGCTCTTGAGTGTATATATATGTATAGATATAGATATAAATATATTCATTATAATGTAATCATGTTACTTAAAAATAATATATATATATTATTTATTAGACAGGATTTTTGACACATATAAACGAAATTTTTTTTTCACTCTAAATGAATATTTTTTAAAGAATAAATCAGAACAATAATAAAATAAAATTTTTAAATTTTGTTAAATGGCAACGGAAAATTACGAACTATGATAATAATATTGCCTATTTAAAAAAAAAATATATTAAATTGCTCCTAAGGAAGCGAAACATATTAAATTGCGTTACTGTAATTGTTTGAACGTACATTTAGAAATGATATTCATATGATGAAAAACAAATGAGAATTTATGTTAATACTACGGCAATAACTTAACTAAATGTAATTCGTGGGACGAGAAAGATCTGTTTTTAAAAGTAAAGACAGAAGTAGAGTAGTTTGTGCAAAAAGAAGGACATATTGCAATTTATTCATCGTTGGATAATCCTACTATTACGCAAAGTACCCTATTTATTTGCAGGAAATGTAGCTTAAAATAAGGAGAACCATTAGCTGGACAGAGAGGGAGAGTTATCTTAATGGAACAGAAACTAACGATAAGAGGCAAAGTATAATAACATAAAATACGCAGAGATAAAAGAAAAGCAATTTTATTTTAAGCAAAATAGCCGTTTCTCTTTCCAATTAAATTAAATTTTGAGATGGAGAAATATAGAAGACGTCATATTTTGAAAATGGAAGCGATACTTCAATGCAGTGATAATGGATTTAAAGATTTATCAATCAAATTGAAAACAAAGATGTTCTTTAAAGTCATATGATTATTGTTTAATCTGTTTTTCGATATTCTTTTGATAATTGGTTTTGAGATAAGCCTCCATGGTCTGTAAGCCTTCATGGTCTATCTGTAGGCCTGCATGCAGTCTTGAAGCTCTTCGTTGGTGTGGAAACTCTGTCCTCTTATCTATTAAGCTCTTGAAAAGAGGTGAAAGACACTCGATGCCAGGTCTGGGCTGAACGTCGTGTGATACATCTCATTGAAATTGTGTAAAAGCGGTTTTGGCAGTATGCAGTCGTTTGTTGTCATGGATCAAAAGAATTCCAGTCATTTCTGCTGCGCTGTTGCCTACTATCTATAGGAAACGAATGATGGTATGCAACTCATAATTGGTGGAAAATAAATCACGCTGGCCATGTTAACGTGTTTGCAGATAAGTTCAATTTATCTTTTCTACTCGTCAGTGAGAATTGTTATGGTGAGGAGTGGCGCAATATGCTGAAATCCATAAATTCGTCTTGTATGTCTCTTCTGAGATTCGTCTTGTGTAACTCGACTGACCACTAATATATATATATATATATATATATATATATATAATTTAAGTTATATATTTATAAATTAAATTTATTAATATTCCCGTAAAAATGGTGCCTCAGAAACATCAGTACGTTTTTAACTTTTAACATCGAAATTCATTATTGTTAAATGTCTTTTACGTAGTTAACAATTTCCGCTTATTCTCTATATTGTGGAAGTTTTCTCTCACATTTCTCCAAGAAATACTACATAACTCCACCAAAATCTACAAAACCCTTCGACTTTCCCAACCTGCTAATTAATGGATTCTCCTCAATGGACAGTAAATAATCCCTGTTAGATACTACCACTACTACACCACACCACACAATTGTGCCTAGAGCTGAGTTGCCCATATACAGTTTGTAAATGACGCGGTTGAGAAGTCAGACTGGGCTCCGTGACGCTCTACGGTCATATGAAACCGGCACCTATGATTTAAAGTGGATTGCGAACCACTACAAACATCCATGGCACCGCCGGTGCTCGAACTCGAAACTAGTGGCTCCGAGGGCTAGAGAGCTAGATCCTCAGTCATTCAGTTAGATACTAAGTAGATAGGTGCATTTAGGACGTAACACAGTGAGATAAAAATGTTTTTGTTGTCGTCAACTAATCATTCAGTTAATTTCTATATTATTATAAATAGTCACGAGACTCTAGAAACAGACTCGAATTCTTCATTATAAAGGAGATTCCACTGTCAATTCATTTTTCTTTAGTCCGACATTTTGCCGGCTCTAACCGGAAGGTTATTTGCTCCTTGTTATCGGGATACATCGCTAGATGTGTCTTTGATTCGGATCGAGCCATCTAGTGAGCAGAAATAAGATGGTTTATAAATTCCCGAGGAACATATTCCTTATTAAAATTTCCTCAGGCTGTTATATTTGACAGACTTTGAATTGATAATTTCTTTTGGGTATCATGGATTTCCTGGACATGTTTTCACACCCTGATATTGTATAATGTGTACAAAATTTTTATGTTCTTTATCTGTACAAACGCAGTTTTTTGCTGTTCAACCTTTTAATTTCCGTCTTTATTAAATGATTTTTACATTCGGTTTTGCAGTTTATACTTCTTTAAGAGGTCTGAACGTGAGGAACTTCTAGGATTTTTGCACTATGAATGTAAGGATGTTTTTTTTATACAGTTTGCGTGTAGCGATTGGGTATTTGTTCCATACTTGCATGTAAGAATAAACATATAAAAGCCCTACTAGTCAATCGACTATCGATATGGGATGCTTTAAAGACATTGTTATAATATCCCCTGAATCTTCTTATTTCTAAAAGCACCCAAAGGTTTCATCAATCTAAAACATCCTTAAAAGCTAGATGGGCACACTAGCACTAAGGCACGATTTGGACATTTTAAAACATTGAAACTATTCTAAAAAATTAGTTTTACTGTATATTTACTCTTTTTGTGAATTTAAAATACATCAACTAACTTTATCATGATCTATTTACACACAAAGTTAAAATATAGTGTAGTTAGGGATTTTTATTTCGTTGTATTATAGTTTTTAAGGTAAAATACATATTAAAACCCATTCACTGTTAAATCTATGAAAACAAACACCCCTTTTTATGCATAAGATATTGTCGTAACAAAAAAGTAGAGCAACTGAAGATTTGACTCAAAAAACGTCCATCAAATAAGAAAATACGAAAACAGTCGCATCGAAAAAAATACCCCAAGGTGAGTTCTAACGAGCATCATTACAGTCCATCCAGTGCAGGAGACAGTTGACATCTCAGTTTTTGTGCCAGAGAAAAGGTCCAACAGTGCCATAACAGCAGTCAAGAAAGTCAAAAATATCGAATCGCACTTTTCACTTCTGCCAAATGGCCGATCGTAAGAAGCGGCCTTTACGGCACCACCGGGAGCATTTATGAAAGACGGTCCCCGACAAACACGTAGCATTCCCGGCAATATCCAAAAAGAATTGTGTTTCCTTTGATTTATTAAGTGCCTCCTTGAATGTTTGCAGGAGGAGATATCTGCGCTCAGGACAAGCGGCAATGTTCTCGTTCCATTTTATTTCAATCTCGGCAGTGCTCTTAAGGGCGGGGAAATATTGAGCTGGAAGAGAATCTACTTTTGTTAAAAAATATAAAAAGTAATATAAAATTTTTTTTTTTTTTAAAGACAATTCCTACTTGGGTCAACAAAGAAAATTTTTATTTTAGTTACTTTTTAAAAAATAATTACAATTAATATAAATGTGTATATAACAAGTGAGCTGAAAAGGTCATAGGATGACACATAGATGGCGCTACAAGTATTATATCCATATGATTTTTAGTTAGCCCTAACCTTCAAAAGACACGTGTATAAATTTGACAGCTGTTGCACAATTAGTCACAGTTAGTTGTTGCACAGTCCATTTCTTCATTTAATAGTTCATCTAATTAAATTTAATTACTGAATTAATGTTTTAAAAAACTGTATTAGCATCAAGTGTCATCCACTAAAAGTTCAAAAAAAATTTGAACTTGAGTGGATGAATAAAAAGTATTTTTATTAACGATTGAAATTTTGAACAAGATATATATAGGGAGAGTGTGAACTGATAAAAGGAATCGCAAAAAGAAAAGAATCCATTTTTAAGCAATTTTTTTTTTTACATAATATTTAATATTTTTTTCTTAAAATTGATAAATTAATTTTTTTAAAAAATAATTCTGTTTTCTGGAAATAATTATCAAATTTTTCATCAACTTTTTTTCATTTTACGGAAAAAATAAAGTGAATTTAATTATTACGAGATGAAATAAGTCTACAGCTGGGCGTCGCAACCTGAGATAAACCTTTCTAAACGGCAGATATGTAGCAGATTCAACATTATCTAGGGTGCATCGTTAAGGGCTTGTTACATTACACCCAGATCTTTTCCACCACAGCTTTGAACGAATACCTCGACTGCTTTTCCCTCTTATCACCCCCTCTTCGTGCCCAGCGGAAGGTCTTTCCTGGATACAGATTTATTCTGAACAGCCTCGGAAATTTTCGATTTGTTTACATTTTCAGATTTTGAACACAGTGCCCTATTTACTAGGCCTCGCCAATGTATTAATTATTAGTTTATCAACGTACCTTCTTAATTATTAAAAATTAACCACGCGTTTATATTCATTTAGAAATTATACTACTGTGCCCAAAAAGTAAGAGCAATTATTTTTTTTTTCAAAAACTCTTTAATTATTCTCCCAAATTTATTTCATCGCCTTCAAAGTAATCTCCTCCGGACACAATGCACTTATGCCAACTTTTTTCCAATCCTCAATGCATGCTAAAAAGTCAGTCGGCAGGGGATGGCCTTCAAACCACTTGGCGATTCATGTTGAATCTCTTCAATCGACTCAAAACAGTGTCCCCGGAGTGGTCTTTTGAGTTTAGGGAATAGCCAGAAGTCATACGGTGTGAATACGGTGGTTGTGGAACGATATGGGTTTCATTTTTGGCGAAAAAGTCATGAAGAATCAATGCAGTGTGAGCTGCCGCATTCAGTGTTTTCGGTACTAATCAAATTTTGACGTGTTTGAGGTCCAAAATGGAATTGACCGATTCTTTTGAAATTCTAACATCATCAGCAAGATCTCTAATTGTAAATAGACGTTTTGCTGGCACCAAATCTTTAATGTTTTGGTCGTGAACTTCGTCGGTTAAGGTTGATGGTCGACCAGAGGGCTCTTCATCTTCAACGCTTTCTCTGCCTTTTGAACTATTTATACCACTTCTAAGCATTTCTTTCCGATATAGGAATGCTCGCCGAATGCCTTTTGCATCATTCTGTACGTGCCCTCAAATAAAATTTAATGGAAGTTCTTTGTTCAATTAATTCAGACATTTCAAAAATCGCCGGAATCAGTTTTAGCGTCCCACAAAGCCAAGCGTAACTCAAACACTAATAAATTTTTGACGCCAAATTTCACACAGGTGTCAAGGACAGTGCCAACAACCTAAAAAATAAACAAAAATTGAAATTCCATATGCCCAGTAATTTTAAATTGAAAATTGGTCTTCCTTTTTGGACACAGAAATAAATTAACTTGTTATTTCTCTTTAATCTTTTACTTGTCGTTTAAATATTAGTAAATAAATTTTGTAATTAAAATAGGAAAAAGCTTGCAATAAATTTAATTTATTCCATAAATTCTTCTTCTTCATTGGCGCCATTGTGGCAGCAGATTTAAAAACATGACATACTTTCCCTTTCGTGATAGGGTTGTTCACACTGTGCTCTACAGTGATATTAGATCGGGAACTATGGTTAATGTGGATTCCGAACAACTGCAGACATCTATGGCATCACGGGATTCGAACTCGAAACCTGTGTCACCGACCGCTAAACCCTCGGCCATCAGGCCCCATTCTATTAAATTACGACAGTTATATATTTATATAAATGAGTTTTGAACAATCAAATAATCAATGAGATTATTTTAAAAATTTTGAGAAAATAATATAATAATACGATAAATATATTACTTTATAATTAATATATTATTATTATTATTATATTTTATACTAATACATTAAACGTTTTTCTTATTTTTAACTTGTAACACTTTTTGAATTAGATTAACCCATTGAAAGTATTTTTTTATTTTTAAGTTCTGTTTCAAACTACGTTCATTTTGTAATTCTTCAAATTCCTCTTTTTACTTTATTATTTTAATTATTAAATTATAATTAATAATTATTAAATACTTTATTGAAAAAAAAAAACTTCTCTTCTCGTATATTATTATCTCTATATTAAGTGTTTCTTTTTAATGCAATGGGGCTTAAAGCTAAAAGTAACTTCCCTTTCATATGCAAAGAAGGAGTTAACGGTTACCTACACTAAGGGGCTCCGTCAACTTACAAATCGTCGTCGTCCTACTACTATTTTTACTCAGTATTACATTTTTCGATTTCAAAATATCTGCTAGCAAGGTCGAGTATGATGTTTGAATTTTTTATGGATTATAATGTAACAAATTTATATAATTCCCCTTTTATATAAAAATTATAAATTGTAAAGGTAAATATTCACTTGGAATATTAATAGAATAGCACAATGGGCTTTACAAAATTTTAGATTAAAAGAATTGTTAATTTTTTTATCAAACATATGTTTTTTTTAAAATTATTTAAACTTTTTGTAATTATTTAAGCTAGAATAACACGATGAATTAATAATTTAATTTGAGAATAAAAGTATTGTTAACTTCATCAAACATAAACTTTGTAATTATTTTGAAATTCGAGATTAAAAGTATTGTTAATTTCGTCAAATATAGATTTTTTTAAAATTATTTAAGCTTTTAAAACTATTATAAGTTTAATACCACAACAGACATTAAAACATATTGCAACATTATTAATCTTTTATATAAAACTGAAATCGATTAAAAATGCATTTTTGTGGAGCGTGTATTAAGAGAATGAAATTAATTACTTTAATAAAACTATTTATTTAAAAGCTTTATTTGAACCATATTTCGTTTGTTATTCTTCTGTCCTTGTTTTGTTTCTTATCCGAGCAGTAGTCTAGATCATGTCGCAAGAGATAGGCGACAAATTCTTGCTCTTCCAATCGTTGTGGTAATGTGATTTGAAATATGAACAAAATATGAACAAAACAACACCAATTTAAAATCCTAGTAGGTGTCGACATATTGGGCCAATCATAAATCGGATATTTCTCCCATCTGAGTTTTGCAATATTCGTCTGAACTAATAAAGCACTTCCATAATCCAGGGACAGACCGGGTTTTTTGTTGTTATAAATTACTCGGAGAAATCCGCCACGTCAATATTTTCTTTTAAAGCAAATTCGAAGATAGTATTCGAAAAGCTTATCATCTTTCTTTGAAAGAACATCAAAAACTTTTTGTCTCGTTCACTATGATGAATGAAACCCGCTGAATACAAATAGAACTCGTTGAAGTTATTTCAGATTAGCTCGGTGCGGGTTCGAGTCCCAGCGGTTCGAATCTAGTGGTTCGGAATCTACTTTAAACCGTAGATCCTAGTCTAATATTGAGTGTAGGGCTGACAAACTTACCCCTTAAAAAAAACATCTCATGCCTCGAACTCTGTCAGTAGACAGACAGTCTTGCTCCATGAAGGGGGCTATTGCACAAATGAAGAAAAATATGTCGGTCAGCGTTTTTCTATAATCTACTGTCACACTTTTAAATACTGGAAAGAACTTCGACTGCCACTTAATATCCAAAAAGAATTAATTCTAAAACATATAGCATTATCAATATTTTGATGCTCTTAGTGACTTAATGAGATCTTAGTGATATCTGCTAAGTGGAATTTTCAACCAGTAGATATTACTGCTTAGTGGGATCTGCCTGATTTTTCTTAGATGACACCCAAATGCAGCCCAAATACCCTTAAAAAGACACTTTTCATCTTTCTTCAGGGCATAAGAAAACACGACGCCGATGATATACAACATGAAAATGACAAAAGCATTTTTGATTGCTAAGGAGTCTGCTAGAAACATGGAACTTGGATTTTGGTACTTCAGAGGCCAAATTTTTTATGAACTATGTATATTATAAATATTGTTAGAGCATATTGTTTAGTTGTATAATGCATTTCGATTATTAATTTCATTTATCCGTTCATCAAAAGCGTCATGAATAATACATAAAAATATCTTTTTAATGCATTTTTTTTATTTAAAAAATAAATAATTTAATCAGCAATATATGGATAAATAAGAATAACATAATATTAATTATTATTGTGTTGCATACTTGAAAATACTATAATAAATAAAACTATGTTGTTTTACAACATATTATACAAAATAAAGCCTGATTCATTACTCAATGGCAACGTGCGCCGCTGGTGACCATTTAGGCTGAGGTTCAATCAGCTGGAGGTATTGTTGTCGACATTGTTTTTCAAAAACAAAGAGATTGATGGTGTTTTTGATGCTAGTTAGTCACCTGATGGGAGTTTTCCTGGCTTTCTTCCATTAGATATATATGTACGGGGTAGTTCCCCGTAAAAAATTCTCTCTGAAAGCACTGACATTCTTCCTGCGATTCGGAGCCAAATCAGATTTCTACCTACGAGTACTTCATCTCAACAGAAGCTGCCCCTTTTCCCTCCACTATTTATGGGGCATCCGTTCCGCGCTGCCGGACACTGATAATGAGTCGTAACAACAACATATAACATAAAAAATGTACAAGTACAGTATCTGTATTGCACAAGTACAAATCTATCTTATAAATACATCACATACATACTCTTGAAAATGACTCCATACAAAAAAGTCTCATTTGAATATCTTTCAATTTTCATCAACACAGTCATTTAGCACAGAAGTTTTTCTATTAAAGAGCAAAACTGAAGATAATCCCAAGTGATTTCAGGGGAAGAACTGTGATGTACCTTTTCAGAAATTTGGAATCCTCTAAATCCCTCTTAGTTTCAGAGCAAAGAAAGTTTTTGATAGGGTTGTCAAATATGACAAATTGATCTTCTTCCATTATTTTTAGAAGTATGATCCCTGAGCTTTCATCCCCAGCTGGCTTACGGTGTCCGGGAATTTCTTCTTCACTCAATATCACACAGACCGGCCTTTTAAATAACTTTTTTTCTGGAGACACTGATTACGTTTCGCCTGACATATTTGTTGCGATGGGAACTAGATATTTTCGTCTTAAATCTTTTTTTTTTCCAACGTTAAGTTTTTGTTGTTAGAGTTATTTTTCTGCTCATAAATGAGAGTCTAATTGATTTAAGCAATGAAATAAAACGCAGGTAGTTTTTATAGCTGCTATTTCATTACATAATATGAATGTTTTTTAGATGTTTTGAATATTTATTACGTCTAATAAAAAAAAGCGTGAATTTTATTTTTTTTTTGATAGATTACTAACTTATTTAAATGTTTTGTTTAAAACTGATACTTCAATTTTAATTTTAATTTTTCACTAATTATTTTTGATATTATACATATGATGAGTAATAAATATAGAACTATTTTTCGTCTTCATTACCGCAATAGGCCCATGGTGGGCCAACGACGTCTGCCTACTGGCAGATTTCTAAACAAAAGGTTATTTGTTTTTGGGATAGGGTTATCAGTTGCACGCATTACAGTCATATTAGACCGGGACCTACGATTAAACGTGGATTCCAATCCCTACAAATATTCATGGCACCTGAATCGAGAAACGGGTGGCATCTATGTTGTATATTAAAATATAAAATTATATTAAATAAAATTATACAATTGATGAAAGAATTGTTACATTTTAAATATTAAAGGAATAATTCAAAAATTTTTCTTTTGAAGAAATAATTTTGATTTAATATGGCATTTGTAGAAAAAAAATATTCATTCAAAAAGCTGTAGTAACAAACCGAAAAATATTGAAAAACCCAAAACAAACAAGAATATTATACATAAATAGATAAAAAAAAAAATTGTTAATTCAAAAATAAAATGCATCCAAAATTAATAAATAAATAGAAATATGAAAACATTAATTTTTTAAAGAGTACGTCATAGCAAAACCACAGAAAGATAAACGATTGAAAAATATATATGCAATAGTTGGAGAACATGGAAACAAACAGGTGTTCCATCTCTGCAATCTTGGTGAAGATTTAAATACCATGGTCTTGTAAAAATGTGATTACAACCGGAACAATGTTTGCCTTATGCGAATATTTTCCGATTAAAAGACGATTCTTTAAGTGATTAGATAGCATTAAAAGCAGAATAGCGACCTTTTTTTCTAAAAATATTTGGGGAATAACTTCGAAACAGGCTTTTCTAACGATAATCTAATGAATGTTCGTGTTTGCCGAGATAGCGGACAAATCATTAGAGATATGCAAAACTGGGAATTTTCTCTTAACATTCTTGTTAGAAATTTGAATAGATTGGGCGTAATGAATGGATTATAAAAGAAAGCTATTGTGTGTAGATATAATTTCTTAAATTTTTCTATTCATGGAGTGGTATTAGATAATTTCGTCTTCAAGTATTTATTATGTTATTAATATTTAAATAGAAACCTTTTTCAAGATTTTTAAAATGAAATTTTTTTAAATTACGATTAAGACTTGAAATGAACCGTAAATTACAAAAAATAATGAACTTTTTCTGCTTTTTTTCACCAATCTAAATTAATGTACTATGAAGCTGAAGGACTGATATCTGTTTATTATAGAGGGGAAAAAAAAAATTTTTATGAAACAATTTCGAAAATTTCTTTGAATATGTCTTTCTAAGAGAATTTTTGAAAAAAATTTTTTGTCTTACGGAAATAGACCAGACTTTTTGCAAAAATTTCTTCATTGGAATTAATATCAGATTTAATATTTTTGTGTGTTTTTCTTTTATTAATGAGAAAATGTCACTTCATAATATTTTCATTTGATAAACTTTAAAGCTTGCTCAAACTATGTCGAAAACTATTGGTAATTGTGCCATAATCGTGCGGTTGAAAATGTTTCGGCCGACTACACAAACTTATCAATCAATCATTTAAAAATGAACACCTACTAAACGTTAAATTTAACAGCACATACTGATTTAAGTTCATAAACTTATTCGATGACGCAGCAACCAAAAAATGTGGACCAAGGCCGTCTATCTACTGGCAGACTCGAAACATGTAATATTTTTTGTGGGGTATTGTTAACCCTATGACCCACTGTCATATTAGACCGGAAACTACAGTTTAAATTGGATTCCGAACCCCTGCAAAATCCCCCTGGCAACGTGGGACTCGAAGGACTATCGACTATAAGACCCCGAAGTTTTTAACCTACAAGATTAAAAAAAAAAATATGAGAGCCATTTTTTCATAGTAAGTAGCATAACAATTTAGCAAAATGCGAAAGAAAAATTAACAAATTAATAGAAATGTTTTTTCTTTTATAATAAATATTCATTAATAATGTCATTTTGTTACTAAAACTACCTGAACTCTTGAAGGAATTTCGATAAGTATTATTCTCAGAGAACTATAACAACGGCCAACATATTTTCATTCAAGGCAACCATTTCAGGATGTTTTTATTTCCAATGGCAAGACAATACAAAAAAGGAAAAAAAATGAAAAAAAAAAAATGCATTCGAGCATTAAATTCATTCATTCATTAAATTCATTAAATTAATAAGCATTCGAGCAAAAAAACCATTACACAAAAGTATTCGAGTTGACCGAAATCATTGCCTTAAAAGTTCTCTAGCTTACTAACATCTCGCTGTTTCGGTTTCGCCATGAAGTGCCAAACAATGATGGAGATGAGCTCTGCTCATTAGTTCTGCCAGATCAGAAAGTGGACAATTTGGTGGGTCGAAAATCCCAATGCGATGTAAATATTCATCCAGACAGCCGTGACCTGATAAAAGGCGGAACTGAGCAAGGTTTACGATGTGGGATGTTTGGAACTGTGAGAAGATCCTCAACTTTCCATCGCTTTGTCTGCATTCTGTAAAGCATTTGTAATTTATAATTTTAGTGATAGTTTATTCAATATACAGCTTTATAGAATAGTATAGTAACGTTGATCATCTTGACTGGAGCAATTCTAGCCCTTTCTTCCAAGGAAATCAGCCTGTTCGTTCCCAAAAATTCCACAAAATCGAGGTATACACTGAAGCACAACTTACCACTTCCCAATGACACTGAAAGACTTCAACCTTCGTTCAAGTAATTCTGACGCTGAACAAATTTATCTGCAAGGGCCATTTCAATATGTTATGATGTGAAACATTAATTAGAAATTTCATAAAAATTGTGCTACTATTTCAAACCATGTGAAATAAATTCAGTTTTTTTTTTATGTTTTCTAAAAATTTTCAAATATCCAAGATAAATCCATTTCAAAATTCATAATTAATTAGTAATATTTACAACATGATAAATATGCAATCGAATGATTCATTTAAGAAAGGGAAAGAATTTATGTCGTGATAAAGTATCTCCCTCTCTAGAAAGACACTTGAATTTCCGTTTATTTCAGTGAGATATTTTCGCTAGTTGTTAAAAAGAAAGAAATGACAGCGATCTGTGCGTTTCAAAAGCAAAATTTTCTGAAATTTTTTTCATTATGTTACGGGAACAATATTGCATAAATAAGAAAAATGGTTTAAAAATCCCGATAAGCTAAGTCTTAAAAGAAAGAGAAACTCAATTGCTATGTTTTATTATATCTTATTATGGGCTATAAAACAATAGCAATTATTAAGATATAGATGGAGAACACGTCGCAGTTTTGATTGTATTTATGCAAGCTGAAATAAAAAAAAACACCCGACGATAATAATACATTCATAAATATTAAAAAAATGTATTTTTAAAAGATTTAAATAGGGAATTGTCAGGATTCTAACTTACTGAGCATTTAAAATCTTTTTTCTTTGATATGTTTGAAACGAACCTCGTGCATATTATAATTATTATTACATGATTTACAGTTTACAAACGACATCCGACAACGAATCTTGTACATATTACAATTATTATTACATAACTTACAGTTTGGAAATGACACATGACAACTAATCTTGTACATAATACAATTGTTATTACATAATTACAGTTTTGCAAACAGCATATGACAACAAATTTTGTGCATATTACAATTATTATTACATAATTTACAGCTTATAAATGACATTTATGCAGATAAATTATTGTCAAGGATACTATTTTGTTATTATTTCACGAAATTAATATTAAATATTTCATTTTGAGCAATTTTTTTTTTCATTTTTTCAATTTAATTTATTTTTTAATAAAGTAGAGTTTTTAATTTATGGATTTTAATATGATGGTAGTTTGAAAATAAAAAAATCTGAATTATATTTAATAAAGATAAAACACTATAAATATTTTTTTATTATTATATGAATAAATACGGCTTATTAAAAACGATTTTGCGTTTTACATAAGCGTATTTATTCAATATTTTACCGACACCTCTGTCTATCTTTACTCAAAAATAACTTTAATGAGTAAATTGCTGTCAGAAATAACAAAGCACTCTATCTTCACCATCCTCATTTATGTTTTTCTTTAAAAAAACAATTTCTTGAAATATTTCCAACAACAACATCTTATTTTTATAACGATCTCAGGCCGAAAGATAATCTCATTATTGAATAAACTAGCTATGACAGAGCATATATCACAAATTACAGAATAACCTTTGCCCAAAGGAAGAGAAAAAAGATTTTCTCAGTGTGTCTAGCATTTGGTGATACAGGTTGATTACTTGAAATTTTGATCTAAGATTGATTACTCCATGTTCTGAAATTTGGGTAATCCTTCGAAGGATTTTGCACACAAGTAAAAGGTCACGTTGATTAAACTCGTGTAATAAAAATTGATTTTTAAAACATGATAATGGAGGAAACAGTGGGTATTTGCAACTGCTTATCCTAAATGTAAGAAGAAAGAAAAAAAAAATATAACGGCTCTACATTAAAAATCTTGGATAGGTAATATTTAACACATTCATAAGATAAGAGCACTTAAAACAACCTTTTAAGTGCTCTTATCTTATGAATGGGTTAAAAAATATTTGTGTTAAGAAGTTGCAGTAAGATCTTTTAATTGTGTTTGCATAAGTCATTTATGCGTTTTGTATTTTGAGAGATAAGGCTATTTGTTTAATGGGGATGGCCTTTTATGTGGAAGGTCACTTATATAATCGCAATCTTCTAATGCTGCGTACTTTAATTTGAATCATTCGCCATTGGAACTGGCAAATATATAGCAAATTTAGCGTTACGCAGGGAGTATTAAGAGGGTTTGTTACACTTCATTCTGGATTTACGATTTGGAATGAACACACGCCCGACTCAGGCATGACTCAATGGCAAGGCGCACCGCGCTGGTGGTGAGCATTAGGGAGGATGTTCAATCAACTGGAGAATTTGTTGTTGACACTGTTTCTGAAACCGAGCAGGCTGGATGATGTTTGTGATGTTCAGCATCTTGCCTCATGAGTCGGACTAGCTGGTGGGAGTTTTCCCCTATACGTTACGTAAATACAGGATAGTTGCCCCTAAACATCCGCCCGGAAGGTACTGGCCTCCTTCTTCAGCGTCACTGAGCCAAGTCAGATTTCTATCTACGAATACTCCCTCACAACAGAAGTTGCCTGCCCTTTCCGTCCTTCAAGATCACACGGTTCTTGGACTTGGTCTAGATTTTGCTATCGGCGAAATGGGATAAGAAAGAACAACAACAAGCGAAGACATTTAATCGTGATCAAATGGAGACTTAAACTTGAGTCACATACTTCTCCTTATGCCAATCGATTAGGACATTTTGGCCATCGAGTTTATCTGCACATACCTAGAGTAAACAAATAAATTTTAAATTTAAAATCACTTGTGTTTCGAACTAAGTAACCGCAGTTCGAGATCCCAAAATCTGTCCTACTGGAAGATAAGGTGGTACCTCCCACTCATATATTTAAAGTGGTTTATATCAGTTACTGTCGCAATTTTGATTTAATTTTTTATCGTTGTTCGAAGTATTTACGAGTATGTTGGCTTAATTTTGAATAACATAAAAAAATGTTTCATGCATTTGAATGAAAATTATTGTTTCCTTAGATTAAAAGTATTATTATCAGATAGAACCTTTACTCAACTTTATTGCAATTAATTATGAGGCCGTAATCTATGGATTTTCCGTATCCCATATGATATGCACATGCAGGACAATTATCCCTAAAAGTCATTTCAGAAGGCAATGATGGTATCAAGTGGGGACATTAAGAACAGACAGTCATCGCAACTCGATGACTCGATTTACGATAAGTTTCGAATTAAACGGTGCTAATTAAACAGATTAAACGATTTTCTAATTTGGTGTCTTTCCACATTAATTCAATAGCCGCTAATGTATGATTTGAACATTTTTTTAGATGTTGCTTTTCTATTATTGACGTTAGTTGTTAATTTAATCTTCCACTTTTCAAATTTTGTGTATCGTAATTAATTTTTATGTCTTGTAAGAGAACTAGAAATACTTATGTAAATTCTATGAAAAATAAGTAATTAAGGTTACATATTAAATCTTGATATTATTATGCCTATAAACAACAAAACAAACTATTAACATGTAAACTTCTAAAATGGCAAAAACAAAAAAATTATCAGTAAAATGAAGGAAGCTAAAACATAAATCATAAATGTTTTTCTATACATATATAAAGCAATTGTATAGTGTGCAGGTTGGGCAATCAGGTTGTAACTGAATGTGGTTGGGTTGAGATATTTGAGGCACAGGGTTTAGAACTTACAGATTTATTGACACATGCAGAAACACCATACACATACAATTAGAGACATACCATATTTAACATATTTAAAGACATATATAGATTCGTAATCATTACACATAGACATAATTACATAGACATATATTCATTTAAGACATACAATTAGAGACATACCATATTTAACATATTTAAAGACATATATAGATTCGTAATCATTACACATAGACATAATGACATAGACATATATTCATTTAAGACATACACATACAATTAGAGACATACCATATTTAACATATTTAAAGACATATATAGATTCGTAATCATTACACATTGACATAATGACATAGAGACATATATTCATTTAAGACATATATAGATTCCAAAGACATAATGACAAAAACTCGAATACGCGCAGGGGCGTGAAATATATATTTAAAGACATATATAGATTCGTAAGTCATTACACATAGGCATAATATAGACATATATTCATTTAAATATATTCCAAATCCAAAACTCGGATCGGGGGGTGAGATATGAGAGAAGTCTGTAGCCAACTAATATGCAAAGTTGCGTTAAATATATTTCCTATCGGCGTGAGATTTAGAGAATTTATCGTCCGATATATTTTTTCTTCCTAGCGCGCATGCTCATAGGAAACATATCTATTGCGCATGCGTATCTGTAATACTGCACTACTGAGCTATTCTTATGAGCATGCGCGCTAGGAAGAAAAATATTGGACCATAAAAAAACGTTATGCAAAAACTCTCTCTATTGTAAACTAAACCTTTCTCAACAGAAGCGCGTGGTTACACTGTACTTTTCTCAGATGAGAGTCTCGAGCGCAACTGACAAATTTTCCTGAACACCAACGCTCTTTCCAGCTTGTAGAAGGAAGCACGGTTACACTATGCATTTTTAAAAAATTTAAATTAAGTCAATAAAATCAAATGGAATAGCTGGGATTATAGCAGTAAGAAACACATGATAATCTTACTTCTCATATAATAATGTTTTAATGCTTTTTAACAATAATAAATATTATTTCTAAAATTAATGCATCACATTTTTAGGATTTATGTATTATATTAATTTTTTTTCGGATTTATGCCTTTATTTTTACTATTATTTTCCATTGGTTTGCGAATTAACAAATTATAATGCTATATTTTAATTTCAATACCTGCATAAAACATACTCTACATTTAATACAAGTGAAGTGATTAAATTTATTAACTGATAATTCTATTTTGAGTTCATGAGAAGAAAAGAAATCTTATTGTAAATTCTAAAAAACAAGAATGCGAAGTACAAGATTAAAAGCTTTAGAAAAATGTGAAAGCGATACAGGCATTTTTACGGTGCTCTAACGCTTCGACTTTCAATGCATTATTAAGTATCCGAGGTCCAGGATACAATGTCAAAATAAATCTCGTCACTTTTCAGAACAATAACACTAAAATCTTTTAACAGCTCTCGGGGCAAAGGATAAATCATTCGGAGCGATCAATGGCAAAGTCACAGCGGTAAAGAACCCCACAGGGTAGAATTAATATCAAGCCATTAACTCCTTATACTGAATAAAGCTGTTCATTATGGAACCAGGAGCTGCTAAATGAACCGGTTCTTTGGAGAAATATTCGTTAGTTGGCCCCCCGAAGCCTGATGTTCAGAGATTGGTCATTATTTAGCCGAGCAGTAATTCAACTTTATCTGGAAAGAGAGGGGAAAGGACACTTGAATAATTCCAGGAACAGAGTTAAAAAGCACTTACGACAGTTTGATAAGCATGTAATTAGTGTATTGCGAAAGATTAATGTTTCATGTTATCCAATGCAAGCGTTTCGGTCGCAGTGAATGACACCAGTGTCGCGGAGAGATCAGCAAATAGAATTTTATTCAAACAGATTAAATAGAAACCATACTGTGACTGTTTATCGACTATCATATGAGTGACACACAATTTATTTATATGATTAATTTCAGTTATTTATCTTATTGTTGATTAATATCAATCTTTTGACTGACTTTTTTGAAACTTATGTTTCACGTTCTTTGTCGTTTCCATTCAACATTGAATTGAGATTGCGTATGATTTGTCACTACACGGTCATTTTGTGTACACTTTAGGCTAATTAGACGGGACCTACAGTTTAACGTGGATTCCGAGTCACTACTACTACTCCTACACCACACCACATCACTGTGCCTAGATCTGAGTTGTCCCTATACCGTTTGGGAATGATGTGAGAAGAAGTTTGATTGGGCTCTGATGCTCTACAGTCATATGAGATAGGGACCTACAGCTTAAAGTAGATTCCGAACCACTACTACTACACCACACCACATCATTGTGCCTAGAGCTGAGTTACCCCTTTTTACAGTTTGGGAATGATGTGAGAAGAAGTTTGATTGGGCTCTGAGGACTTAACGTGGATTCTGAACCACTACAAACATCCATGGCACCGCCAGATTCCAACGTGAAACCTATAATACCAAAGACTAGAGTGCTAGTCAATTGGCCATCAGGCTGACATTGAATTCAGAAGCTTAAGATTTTAAATGCAAAGTTGAACAAAAGTTTTCTGCATATACCCTGAATAGGGACGATAAATATCTCAGAGGACGATGTATCTCAGAGAAGCATTTCCGTTGGATTAAAAGGGTGGCGTTCTTCCCAAATTGGGATGCCTTAATATGGGTATAATGTGGCAGGTTATGCATAATTCATCCAAGGTAACTACGTAATTCATTCTAGGTAATATACGTCGTGGCAGGGAAGAATGATTTCATGTCAACTACCCTGCATTTGCAAGCAACTGTGCATTAAATTTGAGATAATATTAAATAAATACTTAATGTTTTTAGAATTAATTAGATGAACTGTATGACCAAGAAATTGAAAAAAATATTTATTTCGACATACGCATCCACAATTTATATAAAGCAATTGAATAGATTTGATAAATAAATAACCAATCTAACAAAACTGAATCAAAAAATTGGTTATTAAAATAGAGAAATATTATTAGCCCTTCTAAAATGTAATAACAATATTTAATGGTATAAAATTAATAAATAACCAGAAATTCAAAACTTTCGTAAGATAAAAGTTTTGTATTCGGTTTGCAAATATTTTTAGACATTTGGTCATTCATTGGAGAATTATAACCAAATAAAAATAGCTTTCTGTTGCTGTGTGTAATGTTGAAATCATGAAATAAATTTGCTGGATCAACCAAATAAAAAAAAAAAACTTTCAGTTGCTGTGTATAATGTTGAAATCATGAAATAAATTTGCTGGATCAACCAAATAAAAATAGCTTTCTGTTGCTGTGTGTAATGTTGAAATAATGAAATAAATTTCCTTGATCAACCAAATAAAAATAGCTTTCGATTGTTGTGTGTAATGTTGAGATCATGAAATAAATTTGCTGGATGAATCAAATAAAAATATTTTTCTGTTGCTATGTGTAATATTGAAATCATGAAATAAATTTGCTTGATCAACCAAATAAAAATAGCTTTCTGTTGCTGTGTGTACTGTTGAAATAATGAAATAAATTTCCTTGATCAACCAAATAAAAATAGCTTTCGATTGCTGTGTGTAATGTTGAGATCATGAAATAAATTTGCTGGATGAATCAAATAAAAATAGTTTTCTGTTGCTATGTGTAATATTGAAATCATGAAATAAATTTGCTTGATCAACATTCGAGGCATTAAAAGTATATGTAATTCAACATAAAAGATTAAATAAGATAGTATTATTAAAATTTATAGAAATTATAATAAAAAACCCCGAAAGATTATATTTTTAAAAGAAATTCACTTGAAAAGATCCAAAATTTATTTTTTATATTATGGTTCATAAATTAAAAAAATAAAACCAAACTCTAAATAGATGAGATTATCATAACTTTTCATATGAAAGAACATCGTCGGTAATAAAAGCCGAACAAAAATGCACTATTAACCCTAAGAGGCAATTTATTTCTGCAAATGGCTCGTGATGATGAAAGAAAACACCAGATCATAAATACTCCTTTTTTATTCCAGAAGTCATCAACTAAACAAAAGGAACCGTTATATTAAACTAGCATCCCATTTTCCCTTCCCTTTATAAGACCCCATTCCCCCACTTTATCTTCTCTTTCAACAAACAGTTCCAGCAGTATCTATCTCTTCTCATAAAGATAACTAAAGCAGCAATGATATTGGTGAAATATAAAAGGCCATCTGTCTTTTTTAACGAAAAACTGCCGTAACTACGTATCTCCTGGCGATGCTGCCTGACAAAAAGAAAACGAGATGTCTCCATTGGTATCCGTTAACAATGGGAATTCGGGTTCGGACGAGAGTTTTAATGGTATCCAGTCAGGAGCATTAACGGACCACTGATTTCCGCTTACCATCTCCATTAACTCAACAAGAAAATGGTCGTTCTGGGTTTAATGTGGTAGGGTGAGACCGTACCAAATGGTACCATGAAGTGCAACATCCAAAGATAATGTTTATGTGACATTATCTCTCCTCTACGCAAAAAAAAAAAAGAAGAAGGCTTTTAGACTTATTGCTGAATTAATGTTTAGCTACTAAAAATACTGTTAAAATGTATTGTTATCATATTAATACGAAAAATTTTACTGTATTAATTTGATACAATTTAATAAAGGGTACAGTATTGGCTGAAATTGTGTAAATGCTACCACAAGGCAGTTTTTGACAAGCATATGTGTAAAAGTTCTGTTGTATTTATAATGATATAATGTAATTTTGGTAAGTTAATCTATATGGGCCTTATGGACTTACAATGCCTTAAGTCCATCATTGAATGCATTGAATCCATCCATCAAGTTCTTTTGTATGCCATTTCATTTATTGCCATTGATTCGGGGCCCAATGATTCATTAGAAAGGATATGGCTACAAGTGGAAAATTTTCTTATTACCTCGAGAGTTCCTGTCCTTAATGGAAGAGATTTACAGACAAATCAGCATACTCGGTTTAAATTTGAGAAAGTAAATCGCTTTCACAGGCATACTGCTTGATTAGAACTTTCTAAATTTTTCCTAAGCATCACAAGAATGTGACTTATTAACTTTTAAGCCTATCTGAGAAAGTATTACTTCTTCTCATACCATTTTATGGAATAATATTTGTATATCTAATTGGTATCCACCATCATATGCCAATGTCTTAAATCTTCGCTCTGTTACTCAAAATGAAATTCAAGCTGCCTCTTTTTTTTTTTAACAATGCGACAGCTCAAGTAAAAGTGTCTATTGCATGTGGTTGGGGTATTTACCACCAACCACTATTACTACAACCATATTTACCACTATCATGTGCTTGTGCTTGCCTTCTTTATAATTTAAATGTGCTCAAGTCAGAATGTGGAAATTTTAGGGATTAATGAATGTTAGTGTTTTATTTATTTATTTATTTTTAGTTTGAACAAATGTACAGATGTGATGCATTTGAATAGTCAAAATTAAGTTTAATACCCACCCTTCTTTTATAGTAAGTTTGAAATGTCTATTTTACAGGTATGCAAATATGAAACCAGAATTTCTGAATAGAAAATACACGTTTAATGTATGAAATATTTTGAAAGATATTTTATTCGAATTATTGTCCATTGGTATCTATACATTTTTTACCGCCTGTCTGGCAATTTGAGGATGCCACGTCAAAACAACTATTGCTCTTTTGAGGCAAATCGCTTATCGAGCCATTAGCGTACATTTTCGTAAGAAGTAAAGAGCTGCTCAGCAATCCTGTCGGCCTATCGATATCCTATTGGTATCCTGTAGACCTGTCCTGTCGCTAGTAAGCCGCAAGCGAAAGTATTTCCCAACTAAACATATCAATCGTTTCCTTGACCAGCTTTTCTGTGGGTGATGGTGCATTATCATGAAGTAAAAATCCCTTTGTGTTGCCCTTTTTGACATTCTAGTCCTTTTTCACGCATAACTTGATTCATATCGATCATTTGTTATCAGTTGTGTTCAGTATTAGCAGTTTCGCCAGCTCATAATAGATCCCTACCTTCTGTTCCCACCAAACACAGAGCTTTGTCTTCCATCTATAACGATTTAATCTCGCAGTCGATGTTGATGGTTCGCCTGGAGTTATCCATGATCTTTTAAGCTTAGGATTATCAACGCCAATCATAATTCGATGAAGAAATTACTATCTTTTGTACATGGCTAGCAGCATTCCGTAAATAGTGTTTCGCTTTTAATGTTGTCTTTCATTCAGTTTATGTGGAACCCATTTTCTCTGTTTTCGAAATCTTTTCCAAAGCTTTCAAGCGTATGGAGATGGCTTCTCATGTCACATATAATTGATCTGTGAGTTGTTGTTGCGTTTGAGCATCATCCTCATCCAAAATACTTGCAATTCGCCGTCTTCAAACTTTTTTTGGGAACTCCTGCATTCTTTGTTTATCAAGTCGAAATCCCCACTTTTGAATTTTTTAAACCGCTATTATTTACCAGGAGCATGCTCACAGTAAACTTGAACAGAAAATCAATGCTGTCAGGAAATTGTAGTTTCCTGGCACAAAATTCGACATATTCAAATCTATAACAAACAATATTGAGGCGTGAAACTTGTACTGTTATGACTTAAAACTCTTTTTGTCAGAAAAGCAAATGTTGCTAACGTCACGACTTGGCGGTAACTACATTGACAGATAGGGCCATCTATGGGCTAAATCCTGCTTCTTATTTGCAGACTTGGTAATATATTTGGATAAATCAATAAATATCATTAAAATCTTGAATTTATTGATACATTGATAAATGATTTGGTTGATACATTGATACATTGATTGGTACAATTTTGATTTGGATTACAATTTTGATACATTGATTGGTAATTGATTTGTAATCTTCAAATCCTTTAAAACCATAAAGCCATTATATTTGTAAAACGAATAGTGATAATAAATTTATGTGACAATGAAGCTTTCAAAAATTTTTCATTTTTCCGGGAACCAGCTTTAATTGAAATGATTACTTCTTCACGAATTATTATTTCCCTCAGATTGATTACATGCTTTTCAGTAGCAGCTTTAAAAAACGAAAGATTCTATTTGCGATTTAATGCATCTATCCTAGTTGAACTGCGAAGTTGCTTTTTGTTATAGTTGCTTCTTTAAAAAGCAGAGTATTTGTCCTGAAAGTCTGTCTTAAGGTACTATTCTCCTTTTTCCACCTTAGTTAATTTTTAGAGTGCGAGGCATTTTATTTCGTTCTTTGGCAAATCCCACCCTGTAGACATGCGTCTTAGAATCCCCTCCAGAAGTTTCTTTTACTACGAACTTACGAATTTAAAGACTTGATTTGACCTTGTCAGTGATCAAGTGAGATAAATCTCGATGCAAATAAAAAATTCACAAAGTTAATTTTTAGAGTGCAAAACATTTTATTCTCATTTTACAAATCTTCTATTTCAATCATAAAGTTGTCCAATCACAAGAATACTGTAATAGTTTGCTGTGTATTTTTATTTAACGCAACCATTAAACATGGTCTCGTTCAACTTTATATAATCTGGAAAAATGAAATGCTTTTTCATGTATAATACCACATTTTACTATAGTTTGAGCTCGCCTCGTGGCTCAGTGGTAACATGATCCGCTGGTGAGCATTAGGTTGAGGTTAAGGTAGGTGAAACCACCGCATTTGAATATCGTATAGGTGAAAGCGGAAAGCTCCACCCGACTCGTGAGGCAAACATCACAAACGCCATCGAGTCTCTTCGTTCTTTGAAACAGTGTCTAAGAACAAAGCCGCCAGCAGATTGAATCTTCGCTATAGTGCTCACCGTTACTGAGCCACGAGTCGGGCATAAAAGTATTTTTAATTCCCACTATGTTTTTAAAATGTATTTAAAAGTACTCATTTCTTTGAATTTTTTTTTCTAAGAATTCGAGCATTATTTATTGAGAATGTATGAAAAATTAGTTAGTGAATTAATTTTAAAATGAATAAAATTAGTTAATAATTAATTAATTTTTATCATCACTTGAATAATGAATCTTTCATGAGCACTCAAAGAAATAATATACAAGTACTTTTAAGGTACTTTTAAGCGTAAATTGCACAAATGTTTATGTCCAAAAAACTTCCAAACAAAAAAAATTATTGAGAAAGTTAAGAGACCATCGACGTCAACATCTTTTAGTTGATTGCAATATTGATACCAAGCTGCCACAGTAATTTGAAGGATCATTTATTTTCCCCAAAACTTGGGAGTAATTCAATTAACTTTCAGCTTCAACGCAATTACCAATGCTTTTTATAATGTGTTTAGCATATCACCTTAATGATAATGAACGCAAATTAGATATCCTAAGCGAGGATCATTAGTAGATCAATAGAATGATTAAGCTGTACGGCATATTTAATTTGAAAATAACGATTCGCCAAACAACTTTAGTCTAACCTTCTTATTAATTACGGTGTAAATATAAAAAGCATATGCCTATCTATTACGGTTTAGGAAGTAAGTCGTTTATTAATAAAAAAAACATTATTATTAAAACATTATTTATTTATTATTAGATCATTTATATTTATTATTTTCGCCACAGAAAAGCATCAATTTAGAATGTTAAAATAATCAATGAATGTTTAAAGACTATAGAAACAAGCTTTTGAATAATTTTAAACTATTTGTTACTTTTCATTGGCGCAACAGCCCATTGTGCTTACTGGCAGAATCCGAAACAGATGTTTTTCTATATACGTGGTAGAGTTGTCGGCCCTACGGTTTAAAGTGAATTCTGAATCTCTACTAACATCCATCCACCAGCAAGACTCGAACCTGAAACCATCCACAGACAGAGCGATCGTCCCTCGGCAATCAGGCTCCTGCAAATGTCTTTTCATTAAAAATAAACATTATATAATTCACCCTAAACTTGGATTAAAAATAATTCAGCAATATTCGATCAATAATATAAATAAACATATTTATTCATTGGGAATAAATATTATATTGCTTTGTTTAGAAATCGTATAAAGCAAACAATATCAATATTGCCAATAATGTTAAACAACACGGTGATCCTACACAAAATTGTCAAAATTTATTTTCTCAGAAAAACGCATAAAGTGTAAAATTATGTTTTTTAAAAAAATAATAATAATTTGAAAACAATAAAATTGAGCATATTATTAGAATAAATAATATCCTAATTTGAAAACAAACATTCTTATAGTATTTCTATTCTCACTGATGAAAATCAGAGAAAATAATCTTTATTTAAATGACATTAAATTCATATTTTTGGTAAGATGTCCTTTGAAAATTTGTTTTTGGGTCCTTAAGTAAAATAAATGTCCTTTGAAAAATCGAAATATTAATTGAAATAAATATCCTTTTCAAATGCTGTTAGATATTTCATAGTACTACAAATTAGCTACAATAATTTAAAAAAAAAGTATTTAATACTTGAATATAATGCATAAAAAATTGGTACAATCTATAAAACAAATAAGTATGTATGAGATGTAAATGATATGAAAGAAAAGAATGGCGAAAATAAAGGAAATATTTCTGAACGTTTCTCTAGGAACGTTAAATAATGAATTTTATATTTCATCCACTAAATTCAAAAAATATTCAAAATAAGAAAAAAATAATAGAAATTATGTAAGCATATTATTTGCGAAAAAAAAAAAATGCGAAAATACTTTCTTGAAAAAAAAATCTGGCAGTTTTACAGGAATTGAATACATCTTCGGGTTTTTTATTTGATTAAATCTAATTGCAAGCATCAATCTTGCTTGTCCAGATTTATGTTTATAATTATCTTTATCTTTTTTTTTTTGCCTTTCTTCTGTCTATAACGATAATATTAGTTATTCATCTTTGTTGAAACATAGCACTATCATTTTTCAAAAGAGTTTTAGTTTGAAAAATAAAATGAATAAATAATTTTGGAGATAGACTTTTATCTCTTACATGTTTGTAATGAATCTTTAATCAATTTGTTAAGTATAAGTATTATTTTTATGTCAGAACCTGAACAAGATGGATTAATGGCAAAGCATAAACATGGAAATAAAAAAAATTATTCTAAGATTTTCAAAACTATATTTGACCAAGTGATTACCAAGTGATTTCAAAACTATATTTGTAGAGTGCAGGTTGGGCAAAGCAGATTGTAATTGGGTGTGATTGGGTTGAGATACTTGGAGCACAAGTTGGATGGAGAACTCTCAGTTTTATTACACACACACACATGCACGCACGCACGCACACACACACACACACACACACACACAAAAGTACAATTAGAAGCATACAATATTTAAACATTTACAGACTGATAATTATAGATTCCTGAAAAGACCCCACTTCTAAGCCGAAAACCCGATACTCGGCTACGCGGAGGGTGCGACATAGACTTCTTCTCCCAATGAGAGTCTGTAGGCCAACTGACCATTTCTCTTGAACGCCATAGAGGGCGCTCTTGCCAGTAAGTAGGAGGCTGCATGGTAACATATTTCATTAATACAGCTTAACTACAGCAGGATGAAATTTAGACAAAAAATATTAAAAAATTATCTTTAGAATTACAATTATTAATGATTATTTTTAAACTAGTAGGGTACCACTTAAGAACATTTAGAACATTTAGAATAATTTATTCTATCTATATATTCATGTGTAATGTAATTTGTGTACAAAGAAGATAGTAATTTTTAATTAATTTTAATTTTTTTAAACAAATTTAGGCATAATTCCATAGGCAAATGGAAGTAGATTGATCTTATAATAATCAAATCCTTGTTAGAGACTTTACTAGTTTCGGAAAACGATATCTAATGTAAAAGATAACAAGCTTCAAAAAGAACATAAAAATAAATTAGCCTAAATATGATGAATTATTAGTAAGATGTTCATTTTATAAGTAAAAGTTTCATTAAAAAAAAAAAGTAAAGGTTTTATCTTTGAAGTAATTAAAAACGCTACATTTAACTGACGTTGTTAAATGAAGAATTCTTTGATTCTTAAAAATAAAAAAAATCAAATTTAGTTCAAAATTAGTTCATCGTTCCACTTTAACAATAAAAGTTTTCATCAAAACCTGATAATTTATTTTTTTTATCTATGGACAACTTTTAAAATAAGAATTATGTAATTTGCTTTTTAAGTTGTGCTTATCGGATCAAAATGTACAACAATAAATAAATTAGAACAAGTTAATGAAGAATTTATTAAAATTGGTTAAGAAAACATTAAAAAATGTAAAGACAATATTTAACCAACAAAGTTCATAAAGAAATCATAGTTATATGATCTTCAACATGAAAATCGAAATTGAAATAGTTATTTTTAAATATTTTCTAGATTTGAATCTCAACAAAAAATATTATAAAGCTGTACGGTTAGATAATTCAATACAAATAATTAAAATTAATATGGATCTAAAGCAAAGTCTTTAAATTTATAGTACTTGAATAGATTAGAAATTTTTAACATTAGTTCACAAATTTTATTAAATTTTAATGTTTATGACCGCTATTATTCAATCTATATAATAGTGATGAAATGTTATAAAGGCTTTTGTAATACGTTGTATTACAACAGACTTTATAAATTCAGAAATATATTTTTAAGTAAATGTAATCCATAGTTTTCGAAAGATTATCACATTTCCCCAAAATATTCCTTTCAATTTTTTTCAAGTACTTGTTTCATTGATAAAGAAATGCACCTTGTAGGGCAAATTAATTGAAATGCAATAAAAACATTTAGTCTTAACAATTTTTTTTTTATATTTTCTTATCTTCTCAAAGTAACTGTAAAAATTTTAGTATTAAAGTAAAAATATTGAAATTTAGTGGAATTACGGATTTTTTCTGTTGATATCAGGTATATTATTATTCAATGAGAATAAATGAAAGATATTTGTTCATTAAAATAATAACTTTAATTCAAAAACCAGTGTTTAATAAAGTAGAGATTTAAAGGCATTTTTTATTGCAGGAAATATTTTATTCTTTGCATCAACAATTCACATTTACATCAATGTCCATACTTCATCCTTACAGTGGCAATCTGATGGCCAATTGGACACCGCTCTTTTTCTTTTGATACCACAGGCTGTCGGTTCTAATTCTAGCGGTGGCATGGATGTTTGTTAGTGGTTCGGGGAACCAGTTAATCTCTATAGGTCCCGATCTTATTAGACTAAAATTTGCAAAAAATGATCGTAGAGTGACAAGCAAAATCATCATTCCAATTTTCTAAAAACCAAAGCAATCGGAGATGTATCGGGTGATGGTATGGATGTTTGTTAATGGTTCGGAATCCACATTAAACTCTAGTTAATTAGCCCAAATATGCACAAAACGACCGTAGAGTGACACACCAAACCAATCCGTTCGAACCGGATGGTGGTATGGTTGTTTGTCAGTGAATCGGAATCCACGTTAAACTGTGTAGGTCGCAGTCTAATTAACCTAGGCGTTTGCAAAAAATTGACCGCGGAGCGACAAACAAAAAGCATCATCCAATTTTCCTTTACTTATTTGATGTAAAAGGCAAACTTCACGTGCAGTTAAAAACATCATTAATTTATTTTTACATATTAATTTAAGTAAAAATTTATTAATTGATTTTACCACCATCATCATTGGCCCAGCAACCCAGTGTGGTCCAAGGCCGTCTACCTACTGGCAGATTTTCGAGATGTTTTTCTATTTTTACGGGGTAGGGTAGAAGTCAGCTCTATGCCCAACAGTCAAAGTGAGACCAGGACCTACGTTTTTAAAGTGGAATCCGAACCACTACAAACATCCATGGCACCGCCGGGACTCGAAAACGAAAACGTGTTACCGAGAGCCAGCCAGTCGGCCATTCAGGACCCGATTTTACCACCACCATTCTAAATAACATTTAAAAAAGGAAGAAACTTATTTTCCAACTAAGACATAACTACTTGGTAAACAAAAAGAAACTGACGAAGGTCAATCTAAATATTCCGAGAACATCAAAGAACATTTGGCCTTATCATTTCTTTTCTTTCTTCCATTTTTTTCTTTTTACTCTTTGAAATATAACGTGTGTCTGTTTCACATTTAAATAAATCGTCAACCACCCGGATGGCACTTTATCCCCGTTCGAACCTTGCCATTTTTCTTTCCACTGGAACCCCATCCGAGTGATAAATCTCCGCTTTATGCATTCCGAAATGATGGAATTACGGATTCCTGGGGCATTCCCCCTTTCTCGGCTTCTGGAGGGGGGAGGGCCGGAGAACAATCCAGACTTGGTTTCTTGCCCGTGATTAAAGCAGTTTATGAGAATTCTGTGCAATCACATTCGAGGCAGGACGCGCATCGAGTTAAGATTGAGCTGATAATGGATGTTCTTTTTACTCGATATCAGGAATTTATTCCATTAAGGGGGTGGAAAATTCTGGATTGGAATTTCACCAAGTGGGTGTGTTGAAGCCACCAGAAATGGTGGGTTAATCTTAACGGTTTAGTTATAAAAGTTTGTGAATAGTTACTTGTTAAGTAAGCTGCTTACAACATTAACACTTAAATATTTTATGGAGTATTTTTGTGGAAAGTTGAATAATCACAAATTATTTAATATATATAAAATGTGTTTATTGGAATGCAAATTTACAACTTAGTTTGTATAAGTGTTTCAAAATAATGATTATCCAGTTTCGTATCATGGAGTATTTTTTGAATGGTTTGATTATTCGCAAATTTACACTAAGTTGGTTTTAGTGTTTCAAAAATTAATGATTGTCCAGTTTCATATCGTGGAGTGTTTTTTAGAAACGTTGATTACAGTTGGTATTCTGACCAAAGAAAGAGTAAAATTGATTTATTTTGATGCGTTAGAATGAATTTAATCTTTACACAGGTATCTCGTTTGGAATGTAAATACAAGAGCGGGATAAAAGTGAATTCCAATGAGTATTTTTATTCATTTTAGACGGAATGGTCACTCAAAATGGTTTGTATTTTACAATAAAAGGATTTGAACATTTAAACGAACTCGAATTCTTACGACATGTGGCATTTTTACCTTTGTTTTTAAGAAAGGTAGAAAGGTTCCAAAATGGAAACTTATCTGTTTAATTAGCCCAAAGTGAGCACAAAATGACCGTAGAGCAACAAACCAACTCAATGAGGTTCGAATCCGGGTGGCGTCATAGATGTCTGTTAGTGTTTCGAAATGCCCTTAAACTATATAGGTCCTAATCTAATTAGCCTAAAAATAAATTCTAATTAGCCAAATCAACATCCAGTTTTCCTTTACTTATTTGATGTAAATGGCAAATACTATTCCACGTACAGTTAAGAACATCATTATTTTATTTTCACAAATTAACTTAAATCAAAATTATTTTCATTTAAAAATTTTAAAACTTTTTTTTTTTCCAATTAAGATAAGCAATGAAAAGTATACACTATTTTAAATAATAGTTAAAAATATGAGAAAGAAACTTATTTTCCAACTAAGACATAACTATTTACAAAACAAAAGAAACCGACGAAGGTCAAACTAAATATTCCAAGAACATCAAAGAACATTTGCCCTTATCATTTCTTTTTCTTTCATATTTTCTTTCACTCTTGAAATATAACGTGCGTCTGTTTCACATTTAAATAAATCGTCAACCACCCGGGGTGGCACTTTTTATCCCCGTTCGAACCTTCCCATTCTTCTTCCACTGGAACCCTATTCGAGTGATAAATCTCCCTTTATGCATTCCGAAATGATGGAATTACGGATTCCTGGGGTATTTTCCACTCCCCCTCGGGTGGAAGGGGGAGGGCCGGAGAGAACAATCCTACTTGGTTTTCTTGTCCGCGATTAAAGCAGTTTATGAAAATTCTAAGATTTTGTGCAATCACATTCGAGGCAGGTCGCGCATCGAGTAAGTTTGAGCTGATAATGGATGTTCTTTTACTCGATATTAGGAATTTATTAAATTAAGGGGTGGAAAATTCTGAATTGGAATTTCACCCAAGTGGCTGTGCTGAAGCCATCAGAAGTGGATGGTTAATCTTAACGGTTTTAGTTATGAAAGTTTGTGAATAGTTACTTGTTAAGTAAGCTGCTTACAGCGTTAACACTTAACGATTTTATATTTTTGGAAACGTTTTATTGTTGAATATTTGCAAAAAATATTTAAAATATATAAAAGTATTTATTAGAATACGAATCTACCCTTTTTATTTATTTCAAAATAATGATTGCTCATTTTCGTTTCATAAAAGTAGTTTTTTTTTTTTTTTTTTTTTTTGGAAACGTTTGATTGTTAAATATTTGCAAATTATGTTAATATAAAAGTATTCCTACAAATTATACTAAGTTTGTATAAGTGTTTCAAAACAATGATGGTCCAGTTCGGTTTCATAGAATGTTTTTCAGAAAAGTTGGTTAGAATTTATATTCTTTTTGCAAGAGAAAGAGTAAAATTTTAATCATTTTAATGTGTTGAAATAAATTTAAGCACAGATATCTCTTTTGAAATGTAAATGCAAGAACAGAATAAATGTCAATCCCAATGAGTATTTTTAGTCAATTTAGAAGGAACTGACATCCAAAATGCAAGGTATTTTATCATAAAAGGATTTGAACATTTAAACAAATTTTTGAATTCTTACGACGTACGGCATTTTACCACAGTTTTTAAGAAATGTAGTAAGGTTCTGCAATCATTAAGAAAAAAAAATATTCTAGATTAGATTGCAAGGATGGTGAAATTTGACTAACTGTAAGTTCCTGTCTAATTAGCCAAAGTGTGCACACAAAATGACTGTAGAGCTTGACAAACCAAATCACCATCCAGTTTTCCTTTATATATTTCATGTAAAAAGGCAAACTGCATATTTCAAGCACAGTTAAAAACAACCTTAATTTATTTTTACAAACTAATTTAAGTGAAAATTTATTTTCATTATAAAACATAATTTTTTTATATTTCAAATTAAAAAAGTAATAATCCTTTCTACCACCACCATTCCAAATAATATTTTAAAAAATGAGAAAGAAACTTATTTTCCAACTAAGACATAACTACTTGGTAAAACAAAAAGAAATCGACGAAGGTCAAACTAAATATTCCAAGCACATCAAAGAACATTTGGCCAAATATTTCCTTTTTTTTTTTTCTTTTACTCTTGAAATATAACGTGTGTCTGTTTCACATTTAAATAAATTGTCAACCACCCTGGTGGCACTTTATCCCTTTCGAACCTTCCCATTTTTCTTTCTCTGGAACCCCATCCGAGTGATAAATCTCCGCTTTATGCATTCCGAAATGATGGAATTACGGATTCCTGGGGCATTTCTTTCCCTCCCTTCCAGCTTCTGGGCTGGGGAGTCCGGAACAATCCCTACTTGGTTTTCTTGCCCGTGATTAAAGCAGTTTATGAGAATTCCCAAGATTCTGTGCAATCACATACGAGGCAGGACGCATCGAGTTAAAGATTGAGCTGATAATGGATCTTTTTACTCGATATCAGAATTTATTCCATTAAGGGGTGAAAAATTCTGATTGGAATTTCACCAAGCGGTGGTGCTGGGAAGCCACCAGAAATGGATGGTTAATCTTTAACGGTTTAGTTATAAAAGCTTGTGAATAGTTACTGGTAAGTAAGCTGCTTACAACATTAACACTAAAACCATTTTATGGAGTGTTTTTTGAAACTTTGTTTGATTGTTGGAATATTAGCAAATTATTTAAAAATATATAAGATTATATCAGAATTCGAAATTTACAATTTTTTTGTATTAGTTTTTTAAAAATATTGATTGTCCAGTTTTATATCACGGAGTTTATGTTAGAAAGGTTGGTTCACAATTTATATTCTGGTAAAAGCAAAAGTTAAAAACTTTATTTTTTGATGCTTTGGAACGAATTTTAATCCTTAAGCACAGGTGTGTTTTCTTTTGAAAATAAGTACAAGAGCTGGATGAAATCTTATTCCAATGAGTATTTTTATTCCATTTAGAAGTGATGGACATCCAATATGTTATGTATTTTACCATAGAAGGATTCGAACATTTAAACAAATTTCGAATTCTTACGACGTACGTCATTTTACCCCCTGTTTTTAAAAAAATGTGGAAAGGTTTTTCGGTCATTAAGAAAGTAAAAACATTCTAAATTAGATTGCAAAGATGGTGAAATTTAATCTAACAGTAAGTCCCTGTCTAATTAGCCCGCACAAAAATGACAGAACGACAAAACCAAACATTCAGTTTTTTCTTTACTTATTTGATGTGCATTGGTCCTGAAATAATTCCAAGTAATAGTTTAAAAACATCATTATTTTATTTTCACAAATTTATTTAAGTAAA